>CAUYRH010017569.1:0-16323 GCA_963574655.1 Perodicticus potto
ATGTTCCAGCTCCATCCATGTCAATATGAAAGAGGAAAAGTCACCATCCTTCTTTAAGGCTGCATAATATTCCATGGTATACATGTACCAAAGTTTATTAATCTGAACAGATAATTTAAACAGGATTCTCTCTTTGCTTAAGAATTTGTTAAAAATGACACTATAATTACTGCATATGTTTGTATGACATAATCTATTGAAGAGGTAATGAAATGAGAGAAAAAGAACACATTGCTTCAGCAGAAAAACATTCTAAAAAGAAATTGGTTTAGTGCTGGGTAGCTTTATCGCATTCTAACTTGGTTATTTCTTGTTTGATTTTATTTTAATTTAATGCTTCTTTGTTTCCATTTTCTACATGTCTCCCACTATTCCAGACACTGAGAAGAATATAGAGTTTTTTGTTCTCTCTAGAAGTACAAAGGTCCTTTAGAATTCTTATCTGTTTGCATTGCTTCACCCCAAATCTTAGTTTCTCAAATTTATATTTTCATAGCAACCTCTTTTTCAACCTTCAAACCAACATTAACAATTACCTTCAAACCAAAATTACAATTATACACACACACACACACACACACACACACACACACATATATATATATTTTTTGCAGGTTGGAGGAGGACAGTTAAGGTTGCCAATAAAATGCTTGATGACCAGTTAATATGCCCCATACCTGTAAGACATACTAAGAAAATGTTCATTGTTTAACTTCCATTCCAATTTACTATTATTCATGTATTTTAATTTGCTAATTCTGGCTATCCTAAGGATGGGAGTCAGGATGTGATTTTGTTCCTAAGGGTTTTAATGTTTGCATTTTCCCTTCTCCTAATTGTGAGCAGTAGTCAAGCCTTAAGATTTTCCTTATCACATGGACTTTTACAGGGCATAAAACCCAAGCTGAAAAGTAGAGGGAGAGAGAGAAGAAAATGGAGACTGGCTTGAGAGAGACGTCTCCTAAATAACATACACACATGGGCATGGAGGGTGCGGTGGTAACACTGGAGACAGGGAAGGATGGGGGAGTGGAGGGGAAGATGATGAGAAGTTACTTACTGGGCACAATCTATATTATTTGATACACTAAAGGTCCAGACTTCACCACTATACAATATATCCATGTAACAAAATTGCACTTGTACCCCTTAAATTTATATGTACAAACAAAAATAATAAACAAAATTTTAAAAAGACTTCCCTTAAATGGAGAGAGATCAGAGATTTGAAGATCTTGCATTCATTAGGCACCAGGATGTAGCTTGGAAGCAATAGATGGAGGCCATGGCAGGACTATGAGGAGGATGGTTTAGAGGAACAGCGTGCCCAGAGAGGCACTAGCCAGGCCAGCAAGCTTCCCAGCCTCATCAGCAATTCCCATGCTTGGGTAGCAGCACAGAAGCCGTGGGCCCTTAGGAACTGGGTGCTTTGCCAACAGAGGTGCTACAGGGGAAACCAGTCTTGGCTGATGATTGCAATGCTTTTGTTCATGCCTCCTTGTCAAACGATATCGCAGAACCTTTGCCCTGGAGGAAACCGAGATTGTATACAGTGACAGAAAAGCCTCTTATGCATGGAAGCATGAGGTTTACAGTTGAATGCAAGTTGATTTAAAGGAAATGCTGAAAGATTTCTTTCACACTACATACGTATAATCATATTTAGATCGTTTTGGGGCAAACAAAAATGTTTACTTACCAAACAAACTTGTCTTTCTCCAAATTTATCTTTGCTAGTAGATTATTTTTGAAAAGTTGTACCAACAAGCAAATTGTCATTCAACCTTTGGACCTAGGTGTGAGACTGTGCCGCCAGATTGGTGACAGCTGCCTTTTGATTATGAGGAAATAAACCTGAGAACAAAGGACAATGTCTTAAGGAAGAGAAAATGGAAAGATGGAGGACATTCGAGGTCATAATGACGGTATTGAGTTACTTATTAGTCAATCTTCACCTTACTACAGCACTTTTTATGAGGTAATACACTTTCAGGACACATTTAATTGGTTATTTCACATTTTGCATCTAGAAGAATCCAGAATGATACATTGCTACGGTTACAGATTGGGCTTCCAGGAGCAGAAGACTACAATATGTTTATTAGGGACAAACAACTGTATAAAAGGATCAGAGAAGGAGTAGAATGGGGCAGAGAAAGAATGAAAGTGGCAGGAACTCTGAAGCAAGTGTCACAGGGGCCAGAACTTTCTCTCTACTCTGCCCCTCTCGGTCACTGGATACAGGCTGCTCTGGAAGGATGTGACCTCAGACAAAGGATTTCTCTGAAGCTGAGGCAGCCCTGAAGGGAAAGACAGCAAGATGCTGACTTCAACCGCGTGCTCTGCATCTGATCAGCCAATCCCTTCTGGAAGGGTGATCTGGGCATCTTTGTGTTCGTGTCAGCTATATGCATGCATACAAATACACGTACACACAGAAATACATGCATGCGTCTAGCCTCACTGTAATATTCGAACAGCTCAGGGGTAATGGAATTAAAATTAAAAGATGATCCTAATCCCATGGCAAAGTTTAGGACTGAGCCCCGAGGTCATCATGGACCTAACTTTCTCCCTTCCTTCACCTAATAAATGCTAAAGCCTAGTAGTATCTAACTTCAGTCCACTTTTCACCCTCATTCCCACTGATGTTAGTGCAATTTAAGCATTATTTCTCAACTAAAGCTAAAGCCATTGAATTTCAGAACCTTAAATATCAGCTCCTAGAACACTCTTATTACACCTATTTTTACCTTGTTTTTGTACAGCTGAGGTCTCATCAGACTGCTCCCCCTCCTAAAAACCCTCTATTACCTTTCTTTGTCTATTAAATTTAAACAAATTACTTGGTTTTTCACCCAGAGAACCCACAGGATTCTTCTCCTAACTTTTATTTTAAGACAAACAACAAGTTTATGAGTAAAATCCAATGAGATGACTCTTACTTCTTACCTCTGTTCTGTGTCACTTTGGAAATCTCTTTCTTTGTCCTCACTTGTGTCTTCTAAAATTTTATTGTACAGAAACCTGACCCATTAGGTCCACTGGTCAGCGTGCCATAACGAGACATTCTGGTTAAATGTCAGCCCTAATTTTTGCATATCACATATTCTGCCTTTTATTATGTCTTTCAAGCTAACTAACTCAATCAGCAAACTAAGCAGCTGCTAACGGCACCAAAAAATCAGGACAGAGCAGATTGAGCTTGTATGTCACTGTAATCTACACACTTGTTCTGTATTTAGGCCAGAAAGTGCCCCAGCTCCAGCACAAACTGTTCCACTATGACTATAAATCTGGGATTCAGCTTGACAACTTCTTCCTCACGTTGGTTTTAAATATGTACCACGTGCTTCTCACTTTATAAACGAGGTTTTCTGTTGCAGTCATGAGATGGTATGGAAACTGCTCAGTACCCACACATGGATAATCCATGGGTCAAATGTGGAGCAGTGGAAGGGAGTCAGGGCTGGAGACCACGCACGAGCCTGACAACTCGCCCTTCCCTTCCTGTGGCTGATCGAACCACCACCCTTGCTGAATGCCCGGCTGCCAGCAACAGAGACTAACACTGGACGGTCGGTACAGTTTCATTATCCGGGAAGAACAGCTAATAGCCTGGTGACAAATCAATTTTATCTGACTATTTTCACTTTAGTGAAGTCAGTGATGCATTCTCACAGGCAGGGTTATATACAGCTCCATTGAGATTGGGATTCTGTCCTCAGGAGCAACAAATTATGTTTTGAGCTACTTTACTCTAATGAAAATGTTTGCCAGCACAATATAGGTTACACTACAGAGGTTGCAGCTACCATCTGGCCTCTGTTAAGACAAAGAAAGGAGTTATTGTACTGGTGGGGAAAACCAAACCTGTTTGCTACGAAGGAGTTAGGTTTGTTGCAATAGAAACCAGGAGGAATATCTTGAATCCAGAGAATTGACTATGTTCTCTCTTGGTTCTTTCATGTCAGTGAAAACTACACATGGAAAATGATAACACCCATAGCCTTATAAGGTCAAGGCAACTACGGGCTCAGATCTCTGGAGATGTAGGGGAGGTGTGGGTCATCCTATAAGGCTGGCAGCCCAGCTCAGCCCCACAAGAGTGTTAGCAAAAAGTAAAGGAAATCTAAACTGGGAAATACAGGGAGACAGTGAGCATTACTCAGACTGGGAACCACCTGCAGCAATGGGTATGACAGCTTGCTTTACTAACTTTTTTAAGGGTCTTGTTGCTGTTGTTGTTTGGCTGTTTTGTTTTTTCTTTAAGGTTGAATCTTTCAAACACCTTGATGAATTAGATTCATACTTCCTATCCTAAGAAGAAATGAGAGCATCTTTATCTTAGGAGAGACATGGAGCATGAATAAATCTGCCAGGGAGTTTTTGTTTCAGAGACACCCAAATTCAAGTACTAGCATCGCCTTGGAGCCAGAGTAGGCCTGAGCAGTAGCTTACACTTTTCCCGTGGCTGCGCAGTCAAACTTCTACTACTGCCCGCAACACTGCTATAGATCTACAACCTGCCTGGCAGACTGCTTTCAGTTACTCCTGCTGTTCATATGTTCTCTAATAGTTCCTACATCACATCATGCCATGATCTTCATCTCATGATCTGACACTCCCTGATGCCACCGAAGCATGAGCTACTTCAGGATTTAGCTGGCATTTTTTGCACATGCAACCCAGAAGTTCTGGGGAATAGGAGCTTCATAGAGGCATCTACGAAGTAGAACCAATGGAAATTGGAAGTCAACAGCTAAATTCCTATTCCTTCCTCCCCCATCGTCACAGGTTGTTTTAAGTTGTAGTGATTGTAAATGGCCTCTATGAAAACACCCCAGGTCTTTGAGCAATCAGCTTGTCAGGAACCTGGCCTGGCTGGTAATGACCTCTCATGTGTTTGCTTACCCTCTTTCTTCACCTCAGTACGCATTTTCTCTAACTATTGCTTTATTCTCTAAAGACTTAACAATTTCAAAAAAAGAAGAAATCAGTGTAGAAAATAGTTGAGTGAAGAAGAAGCTGAATCAGGTGCATAAGTAAGTGGTTATGAACAAGGACCTCTAGATTTCAGAAATGATGATGCTTAGTGAAGAATAAGGGCTGAATTAAGTTTACATTGGACAGTAAATTATGCTTCACCTTAGGGGACAAAAAGTATGTTGGTCAACCCAGATATTCCATCTAAGTGAATATACCTAATCGATATGCATATTTGTTTTTGCTAAAAACACGCATATAAATTTCCAAAGAAGAACTATGCATTAGCCCTGTAAAAATTTCAAATTCACCTCTCATAGAATAAATAAAAACTAAAATTTGGGTATGTTCATTCAATGTAATACCAAAAAGCAATGAGCATAAATGAACCATAGAAGAACTTACATTCATATAAAAGTTCAAAAATGGTAAAAAGTATTGTTCAGTGTTAGAAGCCACCTTGGCAGTCAAAGTGACTAGAAAGAAATATGGAAGATATTTGGGTGCACGTAATGACCCTTTCCTTTATCAAGTAAAGGGGCTATGCATACTAGCCTTGTGAAAATGTAGCTATTATTTTATTAGCAAATCCACTATTGATATAAAGCATAGAGATTTAGAAATTCTAAACATATAGAAATTCATCACCACCATGGAGAAAAAGATGTCAATCAATTTTAGCACCCTCACAGCTTTCTTATGCCTCTCAGTCAAATTGTCCTTGCTTGATTACCATTATTCTGATTTCTGTCACCACAGATTAGTTCTGCCTCTAATAAAATTAATTGTATAGTATATATTCTCTTTTATCTCGCTTTCGTGGTTCAATATTATATTTGTGAGGCTTAATCTATATTGTTCTTTTCCACTGCCATTCTATCGGTGAATATTTCCAGTTCAACTCTTGATGATTATAAAGCAACTGTAGGTATTCTTATATTTTCTGTGGACATTAAGAACTCATTTTTTTCCTTAGCAGATATGTATTTATATATATTAGTGTGTGTATGTAACTGCTGAGTTACACAGTATGCGCAGGTTCAGCTCAACTACATATTTACTTATATATGTTTACATATATATGTATATGTGTGTATATATATGTATCTTCCAAGATATACATAACTTCCAAATAGTTTTTAAAGTGGTTGTAGCAGTTAACACAGTCACCATTAATATATTTGAGTCCCAGATGACCACATACATACCACCTTGTGTTTGGTCGGTCTTTGGGTGGCACGTAACGATATCCCTTTGTGGATTTTATTTGCATCTGTGAGAACTACTAATGTTAAGCACTTTCCATGTTCATTTGGTCGATTGAATAACATCCTTTGTAAAGTACTTTTTCCAGTCCTTTGCCTCTCTTTAAAAACTACCTCTTCTTTAACATTTTAATTATAAATCCTGTTTTCTAATTAACAATTTGCGGGGGCTTCTGGCATTTACAAATTTTGACTGTGAAATACTTGTTAGAATAATGCACTGCAAATTTCTTTGGGTTAGATATCTTTAATTTTCTTTCTTGGAGACAGGTTCTGGTTCTGTAGCCCAGGCTACTAGGCAGTTTCAACCTCATAATTCACTATAACCTTAAACTTCTGGACTCACAGCTTTATTTTTAATCTCTTTGAAGTATCCCTTAGTGAACAGAAGTTTTCAATTTTAGTGAAGTTTAATTTGCCAATCATTTTAATATATAAGACCTTTGTGTTTTGTCTAAAACATCTTTGCAAATCCAAGGTCAAAAGTACTGTCTTCCAAATTTTCTTTTTGAAGTTTATTTATTTATTTATTATCTTTCTATTGAGGTCTATTATTCAAACTTTTTTTTTAATACAGTGGAAGGTAGAGAACAGAGCTTTCTGGCTCATATTCCTTAATGTCTTATGTCAGTTTTGAGAAATACTCAGAATTTTTTAAAACATGACTCTCATTTTCTTTCTCTAATTATGCACATTAGAATTTTTTTATCATATCCTATATGTTTCTTATATTCTTTTCTATATTTTTCCTCTCTGTGGATCAATTTTGATACTTCTGATCTAACTTCCAGTTTACAAATCCGTTGTTCTGCTACATCTAATTTGCTATTATTAATAAATGAATCATTAAAATCATATTTTTATTCAGTTATTGTTTATTTTAGTTCTAGAATTCATATTTATTCATCTTTAATGGATTACAGATTTCTAGTGGGATTCTACATATTACTATCTAAATGTTGAACACATTTATCATAATGATTAAAGTCCCTGTCTGATTACACTAACATCTGCGCACTAGGGTTTGTTTCTATTTTCTGTTCCTTTCTATTGGTTTTCGATCAGCTGTATTTTGGTTTTGTTTGTTTTTTTATACCTCTTGTAATGTTTAATTGGATACCAGAGATTGCAGATTAAAAAAAATTGTGGAGGCTCTATGTCATCTTCATCTAAGAAGAATTGCAATTATCTCTTTCTTTTGAATTTATTTTGATTAGTATTTGCTTTGTTTTGTCAGACAAGATAGAGTACTATTAATTATTTTGATCTTTTTTGCTCTGGATTATAGCCCTGCCTGAGTCTGCTCCAATGTCTTCCAATAACTGCCTTTTATAAGCATTCCCACCATTATGTTTGACAGTGAGATGGTTAATCCAGAATTAGCTATTCTCTCACATCTAAATCTAGAAGTCCTGTTGGCTGTGATTTTATGTTACAACAAATAAGACCATCTAAGAGAGAAGGAATAGCTTGAGGATAAAGGAAAGCATTAGAATGCATGAATTTTTAATGAAGAAAATTATCAATCAATGTGGAGTGTTTGTGATAGATGACTACAGGGAGAAAAAAATGAGGAAATGGAAATAGAGGAACTATTATAGCTTTTTAAGATAATGATATGAATTTAGAAAGTCTAGTCTTTCAATTACATTTTTATGTTGTTGTTGTTTAATCTTCATTTTTGTTTTTTTTAAATTTCAGGTTAATGTGAAGGTACAATCAACCAAGCCACAATATTTGAATTTGTTGGGTAGAGTCTCTCTTGCAGTTATGTCCTGTAGCCAAAAGATGTGCCTTATGCCCTTACATTGTGCCCATTCAGTGGGAGTGCCCCAAACAGCTCCTCTTCTCTCCCCTTTCCTTGTACCCCCCCCAACTTGAAATGAGCTTTTCTCCTATGTGGGCACGAATTAGATCATCCGTGCACTAAATTGTTTATTGCAGCTCAATTTACAATTGCCAAGATGTGGGAACAACCTAAATACCCATCAATTCAGGAATGGATTAACAAACTGTGGTATATGTAAACCATGGAATACTATTGAGTCATAGAAAAAGATGGTGATTTCACATCTTTTGTATTAACCTGGATGGAGTTGAAACATATTCTTATCAATTGCACTTTTAAAAAAGCAAAATTAACTTAATTGCATATAAAAATATAATCGAACTAATATGGCCTTTTCTTGAACAAAAAACTTCCTAAGGACATTGTTTAAACCATTTTTACATAGCAGGCCCCTTTGCAAATCTAACTTTTGCATTTTCTGGGTAATGTACAGTAATGTAGCTATGTCTTAATGTATTAATGTTTTCTGGGCCAATGTACAGGAACAAGTGGGACCAAAGGAAAATGAGAAAAGTAGTGAAAATGTCACCAAAGTAAGAAATAATCTCAAATATTTACAATTACCTTTCCATAGCGTGCATTGACAGATATTATATGGAATTGACAAAGAAATTCTAAATATTTTTTATTGTTGGGCTGTTCCATTGATTTTATTTTTCCTTATTGCAAATGACTTCTTCATGGACATATTTATAGGCATATTATAGTTGTAATCCTCAGGCATTATTTTCCAACAAAGCCAATATCCATGGTTCATTGAGGGTATTCATTTCATCTTAACAGCAAAAATATCATAAACATATTTTTGCAATGAAAATGTCCAGTTCAGTGTATTTTTCAATTGTAGTAAAATATACATAACAAAATATTTACTGTTTCTTTTAACTTAGTATTATTTTGATAGCAATTTTAAGTTCACAGCAAAATAGAGCAAAAAGTACACACAGCTAATCTTCCCCACTATCAGCATCCCACACCAGAGTGGTGCATGTGTCACAACTGTTGAGCCTACATTGACACATCATTGTCACCCAAATTTTGTAGTTTTCATTAGGGTTTACTCTTGCTGTTGTGCATGTAATGGGTTTGGACATATGTGTACTGACACGTATGCACTGTTAACATATCATGAAGAATATTCTCATGGCCCTAATCATCTTCTGTGCCCCATCTATTGATCCCTTCCTCTTTAATAATGCTCAACAGCACTAATCTTTTCACTGTTCATTGTTTTTCCTAGAATGTTACATGATTGGAATCATATAGTAGGTAGCTTTTTCAGATTGGCTCTTTTCACTTCATAATATATGGTTTGAGCTTCCTTTATGTCTCTTTGTGGTTTGTTGGCTCATTACTTTTTAGTGGTGAGTAATATTTTACTCTCTGGATGAACCACTGTTTATTTATTCATTCACTTACTGAAGGACACCTTGGTGGCTTCCAGTTTATGAATAAACTTATGAATAAATCTGCAAACATTATGTGCAGATTTTGTGTGACATAAGTTTTCAGTTAATTTCAATAAATACCAAGGAGTGTGATTGCTAGATTGAATGGTAAGAGTATGTTTATAAGAAACTGCCAAACTGTCTTCTAATGTAAAGGTACAATTTTGCGTTCACACCAGCCATGAATGAGAGTTCAAGTTGTGCTGAGCCCTTGTAAGCATTTGGTACTGTCCATTTGGGATTTTGGCCTTTCTAATAAGTGTGAGGCTGTATATCATCATTGTTTAAATTTGTAATTTTCTATTTACATATGATGTTGAACACCAGTTAGGCACTTACTTGCCATTTGTATATCTTCTTTGGTGACATGTCTGTGCATGTGTTTTGACCATTTTTGCAGGGGTAAGCATTGTTCATTTTGTTATTGTTGAATTTTAAGAGTTCACTGTATGTTTCAAATAATAGTTCTTTATTAAATGTACCTTTTGAAAACATTTTCCCAGTCTATGGTTTGACTTTTCATTCTTTTTACATTTTAACCATTTTTAAGTGTATAGTTTAGGTAGATTAAATACATTCATATTATTATGCCACCATTATCACCATCTGTCTCTAAAACTTCTTCATATTCCCATATGGAATCTCTGTATCCATTAAGTGATAACTCCCTGTTCCTTTCTATTGGCTCATGGCAATCACTGTTCTATTTTCTGTCTTTATGAATTTGGATACACTAGGTAGTGCACGTAAGTGGAATCAGACAATATTTGTTCTTTGGTGACTGGCTTATTTCACTTAGCATAATTTCTTCAAGGTACATTCGTATTATAGCCTGTGCCAGAATTTTCTTCTTCTTTAAGGCTGAATAATACACCGTATGTTTGTACCATAATGTTATAAATAATTTGTGATAATTGACAACTGGCTTATATCTATTTTTAACAAATCATTTGCTCGCTAATTAAAATCACATTGTAATCATTTAAATATTCATATTTTATTTCATTTGCCATATGCACCAGTGTTTACCCTTTCTATAGTACAGTTATGAAAAATTTAAATGTTAATAATAATAATGTGAGATTATAATGTTTTGCTAATAGCTATACTTTCTTTTCCTTTTAAGCTACTTCATTTTTCTCTTACAGCAGTTCTTCTTGGAGTTTACAATTTTTACTTCATATACCATCTTTCTCTGATTCTTTTGCTTAGAAGGAATAACTACTTATTGGTCAAATGTTTGGCAACATATATAGAATTTCAAAAAAGTTTTTCCATTATCCTAAAAAGTATACTGTGAACAAAGCAACAAATCAAAGACAGGACGGTCAGTCCTGGGAGACTAGTCTGATTGAAAGGGGTAAATCAACTAGGTTCTGAACAGTCAGAAAGTCATTTTCAGGGATCTGGCAAAGAATTAAAGAGTTAAACAGAGCAAGTGTTCCATCAGCACGATGGCACAGATACAAAAAGACATTTTGACAGGTCTGATAGCACATAGCCCAGGGGCAGTGCTTTAGTCTTTGAAAAAATTGGAGAATAAGGCAGGAACCTAGCCCTAAGGAAATGGGATATTAGAAAGAAACCAAGAAGAAATTGGTTATGAATGATGTTCTGGTCTAAATTTTTGAGTCCTCCCAAAATTCATACATGAATACCTAATTCCTGATGCCATACTATTAAGACATTGTGCCTTTGAGATGTGATAAGATCATGAGGATATACCTCTTAGAAATGGAATATGAGCCCTAATCCTGTATAAGAGACTTGAGGAGGGCTGTTTGTCCCCTCCCAGCATGTCAGGACACATAGAAAGGATCATCTATGAGGGACAGATGCTTGCCAGACACCAGATCTGCTGCTATCTTGATCCTGGACCTTCCAGCCTTCAGGATCATAGGCATAATTTCTGCTGTTTATAAATTACCCAGGAATCTTGTCATAGCAGAGTAAATGGACTAAGACAAATGACAAGACAGAGACTACTTATTATCTGTCTTCCCCATTGGACTGCAAGTCAGTCACATAGGGTTCATGCAAAGCCTTGGTAAGGAAACAGCAAAGCCAATGAAGAGGGCTCCATTTCATTCACTTTCCTTAAAACATTATTGATTGAAGATAGTAGAAGTGGGCTAAATCTCCAGGGTCCATTAAAGTGATTTTGCCATGCATGTTAAAGGACTATGGGACAAATATTCAAGCGTGATTTTTTTTCTTTTCAATTTTAGGGGCACAAGGAAGCTGTAAAATCCTAAGCTGAGATAGAATTTTTCATGTCTGCTCTCTTTGAGCTTAGTTCTCTGTGCAGAGAAAAAACTTAACCTTTTCTATTTGACAGGAATATGCTCCTTTTATTTTATATATGCATTAAGGGAATACAACAATTTAAATAATAACTATGTTCCATTGATTTTATTTTTCCTTATAGCAAATGACTTCTCCATGGACATATTTATAGGCATACAAAAAGGAAAACATTTATATAATTCACTCTTTATCTCATCTATCACAAAGAATGTGGATGTGCAAGAATCTTAGAATTAGAGACCTAGGAGACAAATGTTTGGGAAAAGAGAATAGATGGAAAAATTGGGAAATGTGGATAATGTAATATGGGAATCATTTAGATGTTTTTAACCTTGTTCAAGTCATAAAAAACAAGATTCTCTCCAGTATTGAATTTAAATAAGAGAGGAAGACAAGACTCAGCACAGGTTACCACTGGCATGCAAAAGAAACTTCAAACCAAGAATTAGAATCAGAACTCCCTGTTTATAAAAGAAATTAAGTAGTTTTTTTTAAAAAAGAATAACTTCTAGGAATTTAAATTGGAACTCATGGTTTTATTAAGGAGCTTATTAGGAATTATGGAAAATTATGTTATTAAAGAACATTTTTGAAAATTTACGTTTTGCTTTTCTATTTTTAAATTTTAGGTCTTATGATACTATGAGAAAAAAGAGACTTACCTCTATAAAAATTATTTGCCAGAGGCCATGAAGCAAAATTACTTTAAACCAGTGGAAGTAAATAAACAGTTGAAGATAGTTGGAGAGAAAACATCATAGACATTTGAACAATCTAAGAAACTGTCTAGGAAACTACTCTTAATAGGGAAAAGACTACTGTTTGAAGCATTATGAATAATCATATTGCAACATCCCCCCCCCCCAAAAAATTAGAAAAGTTGTAAAGAAAATCAGAAAGCTAGAAGTAATTCTATGAATGCCAATTAACTCATTTACTTTTTTTCTTTTGTTGGAAAGGATTATGAAAAGAAAATGAAATTTTAAATTAAGACCTACCTCTGAGGTTTATGATACTAAATTAACAGAAAAACCAGGTTGATGCTTGAGACAATTTAGGGTCCTTGGTAAGATTTTGACTTTAAGATAAATTTTAGATTGACATTCTGGTGTTTTGTTTGAGACCATAATTAAATGAAAAGGAGACCCAGCACTGAACACAGGTAAAAAATTGGTGAGAATGACAATCTGTTTTATCTCCAACCTTTTTTTTATTGTTTGGGATTCATTGAGGGTATAAAGAATTATGTTACCCTGATTGCATTTGTTAGATAAAGTCCCTTTTATAATTGTGCCCTGCCCTCAAGAGGTGTGTCATACACTGTGACTCCCTAATACCCTTCCTCCTCCCCTCTCCCCGCTCCCTCATTACCCTGCCCACCACCTTGTATTAGATCTTCTACTGCTTTCGTATTTGAATTGAGTACATTGGATTCTTGCTTCTCCATTCTTGTGATGCTGTACTAAGCAGAATGAGTTCCACCTCCATCCAGGTTAATACAAAAGATTTTTTTAATGGCTGAATAGTATTCTATGGTATCCATATACCACAGCTTATTAATCCATTCCTGGGTTGGTGGGCATTTAGGGTGTTTCCATGTATTGGTGTAAATTGAGTTGCAATAAACAGTCTAGTGTCTGGGTAGATGCCTAGTAGTGGGATTGCAGGATCGAATGGAAAGTCTAACTTGAGTCCTTTGATGATTTTCCATACTTCTTTCCAAAGAGGCTGTATTAGTTTGCAGTCCCACCAGCAGTTAAAAAGTGTTCTCTTCTCTCCACATCCCTCCCAACATCTTCAGCTTTGAGACTTTGTGATGTGGACTAGTCTCACTGGGGTTAGGTGATATCTCAGGGTGGTTTTGATTTGCACTTCTCTGATGATCACAGATGATGAGCATTTTTTCAAATGTTTGTTAGTCATTTGTCTGTCAGAGAAGGTCCTGTTCATATCTCTTGTCCAAAGGTAGATGGGATTGCTTATTCTTTTTCTGTTGATTAATTTGAGTTTTCTGTAGATTTCAATTATCAACCCTTTGTCAGACTGATACCCTGCAAATACCATTTCCCATTCTGAAGGTTGTCCTTTTTTTGTTTTTTTGTTAAATCATAGCTGTGTACATTAATGCAAACATGGGGTACAATGTGCTGGTTTTATATACAATCTGAGATATTTTCATCAAACTGGTTAACATAGCCTTCATGGCACCCTATTAGTTATTGTGTTAAGACATTTATATTCTGTATTTAGTAAATTTCACATGTATCCTTGTAAGATGCACCGTAAGTGTGGTCTCACCAATTACCCTCTTTCCACCCATACTCCCTCCTCCTTTCCCCTCCCTTTCCCCATATGCTTGGGCTATAATTGGGTTATAGTTTTCATATAAAAGCTATAAATTGGTTTCATAGTAGGGCTGAGTACATTGGATACTTTTTCTTCCATTCTTGAGATACTTTGCTAAGAAGAATATGTTTCAGCTCCATTCATGTATACATGAAAGAGGTGAAGTCTCCATCTTCCTATAAGGCTGCAAATATTATTCCATGGTGTACATATACCACAATTTATTAATCCATTCATGGGTCGATGGGCACTTGGGCTTCTTCCATGACTTAGCAATTATGAATTGAGCTGCAATACACATTCTGGTACAAATATCTTTGCTATAATGTGATTTTTGGTCTTCTGGATATATACCTAGTAGAGGAATTGTAGGATCGAATAGCAGGTCTATTTTTAGATCCCTAAGTATTCTCCAAACATCTTTCCAAAAGAAACGTATTAGTTTGCATTGCCACCAGCAATGTAGAAGTGTTTCCTTTTCTTCAAATCCACGCCAATATCTCTGGTTTGGGGATTTTGTGATGTGGGATAATCTTATTGGAGTTAGATGATATCTCAAAGTACTTTTGATTTGCATTTCTCTGATGATTAAGGATGATGAGCATTTTTTCATGTGTCTGTAGGCCGTGCACTTGCCTTCTTAGAGAAGTTTCTCTTCAAGTTCCTTGCCCACCCTGAAGTTAGATCACTTGTTCTTTTCTTGCTAATACGTTTGAGTTCTCTGTGGATTCTGGTTATTAAACCTTTGTTGGAGACATAACCTGCAAATATCTTCTCCATTCTGAGAGCTGTCTGCTTGCTTTACTTACTGTGTTCTTGGCTGTGCAGAAGCTTTTTAGTTTGAATCCACATACTCATACAAAAACATGGAAACTAATAACCTTATGCTGAACAATAGCTGGGTCATAGATGAGATTAAGAAGGAAATTACCAAGTTTTTAGAACAAAACAACAATGAATACATGAATTATCAGAATGTCTGGGATACTGAAAAGGCAGTCCTAAGAGGGAAATTTATAGCACTGCAACCCTTCCTCAAGAGAACAGAAAAAGAAGAAGTTAAAAACTTAATGGGACATCTCAAGCAACTAGAAAAGGAAGAACATTCCAACCCCAGACCCAGCAGAAGAAAAGAAATAACCAAAACCAGAGCAGAATTAAATGAAATTTAAAATAAAAGGATTATACAAAAGATCAATAAATCAAAAAGTTGCTTTTTTGAAAAAAAAGGTGAATAAAATAGATAAACCTTTGGCTAACTGAATCAGGAAAAAAACAGTAAAATCTCTAATTTCACCAATCAGAAATGGTAAAGATGAAATAACAACAGACTCCTCAGAAATTCAAAAAATCCTTAATGAATATTACAAGAAACTCTATTCTCAGAAATCTGAAATCTGAAGGAAATAGATCAATACTTGGAAGCACACCATCTTCCTAGACTTAGCCAGGATGAAGTCGAATTGTTGAACAGGCCTAAAACAAGTTCTAAAAAGCATCAACTATACAAAATCTCCCTAAAAAGAAAAACCCAGGACCAGATGGCTTCACATCAGAATTCTACCAAACCTTTAAAGAGGAACTAATACCTATATTACTCAACCGTTTCCAAAACACAGAAAAAGAAGGAATACTTCTCAACATATTCTATGAAGCAAACATCACCTTGATCCCCAAACCAGGAAAAGACCCAACAAGAAAAGAAAATTATAGACCAACATCACTAATGAATATTGATGCAAAAATATTCAACATGATCCTAGCAAACAGAACCCAGCAACAAAGCAAATCAATTATACACCATGACCAAGTGGGTTTTATCCCAGGGTCCCAAGGCTGGTTCAATACACATAAATCTGTAAATATAATTCATCACATAAACAAATTAAAAAACAAAGACCATATAATTCTCTCAGTTGATGAAGAAAAAGCTTTTGATAATATCCAGCATCCCTTCATCATCAGAACACTTAAGAAAATGGGTATAGAAGGGACATTTCTTAAACTGATAGAGGCCATTTACAGCAAACCCACAGCCAATATCATATTGAATGGAGTTAAATTGAAATCATTTCCAGATCAGGAACCAGGAAAGGTTGCCCATGGTCTCCTCTGCTTTTTA
>CAUYRH010017570.1:0-42736 GCA_963574655.1 Perodicticus potto
CGCCACTTGTCTGTAGAAAACCCGCAGGAGCAAAAGAGGAGAATAAAAAGAAAGGAAACAGAAAAGCAAGAAACTCAGAGCTTTCTTGGGGGAGGGGACGGGCACTCTTCCTTTCAGATGAATTTTGTACCTGAAGCGTGCATTCTGGGGGTTGCACCCAGTCTCAGCAGAGGTTATCCGCAGAAATCACTTCTCTCTCTCGGCTGGGCTCCCAGTATTCAGCTTAATTGCGCAGTTTCTGGAGGTTAACTTCCCTTTTGAATAGGAGCCTTTTTCGGAGGCTGCTTCCAGTCAGCCATCTTGCTCCGCCCCCCCCCGTTTTATTTTTTCTTTCTTTTCTTTTTGCTTTATACTTTTTATTTTATTACAAGCAAGTAGATAAAAGACTGTAAAGGAATTTCCACAGTGGTACTTTAGGATTGCAATAGATACGGTGACTAATTTTATTTGGGGTATTGAGAAATGGAATGCATTGGAATCTTGATCTTAAAGGATGAGTAGGAATTTATCATTTAGATTGGAAAAGGTCACTTCAAGTTGAAAATAAAAAAAAGTCCATTCTGCATTTGAACTTCAATTAAAGTAGGTCATCATTTCTTGAAGCTTCCAAGGTCCATCATGTTATCATACTAGCGCTATCTCCTAGGGTCCTTTTCAAGAATTCTCTCCCTTAGTCAATTTGTGACTTCACAACACCCTCCCCTCACCCATTCCTGTCCTTGATTTACCATCCTGCAGATCCGTTCTCATGCAAAGTCCTGACTCATGCTGGTGCCTCGTAGCGAGGTTAGGCAGCTTCTTTGGTGCTTAGTTCACATTTATCCACAGCAAGCCTAGAAAATGCCTAGCTGAACTACACTGAGATTTGATCCTAATTATTGGTCTGCTTGCCAGAGGGTGAAATGGGGACACATTTTGAGGGGAGCAAGCTCCAGGGTCTCAAGACAGATATAATCTTGGTTTTGCGTGGGTGGGAGTAACTTTTGAGGTTGTGGATGAGTCACACAAAATCAAGATTTTATCTGTCTAGATCTTATTACAGAAACTGTGGACTTCTTATTTCTGACAACATAGTTGTGCATAAAAAATAGAAAGCTTAGATTTTCAGCCTTGAGCATCTATTTGCCTTTGGAGTTGATGAGTTGATTGTGCAATCAATTTCAGATTAAATTCAATTCAGTCCTCAAATCAAATGGAACATAAATCTTTACTGCCCACCAGCAGTTACGTGGAGACAGCTGAAGGGAATGGTTTTGAGAGGACAGTCTCACAAAGAGGGGTGGCAGTGCTGTCTTGATGGACTGTCAATCTACCCACCTAAGTGGAGTGGATTGGACTGGCTACTTACTCCAGGAGTCTTTACGCTTAGTAGCTGAGATCAATGAATGAAAAATAACAGACCCCTTAGGGACAATGTTGGGGTGCATTGGCAATGCTTACTTTCTACTTCTGATGTTTCCTTTCATGTTGATGAGGCTTTATGAGCATGAGGCTCCTTATTTCTCTCTTTCCTCTTTCTCATTTCTCCCAGTGGAGAGGGAGCAACATCTGCCTGGAAATAGGAGAAGGAAAGGACATGCATAGACCAACATGCTGCCCTCTCCTCTCTCTTGTGAACGAAATGCCTGAAGGATGCACCTGTCTTCTCTCTGTCCTGGGAGTTTAGTTTGGGGATATCCCCTTGACTTTAAATTGGATAAAATACAATCCCCAACATTAAAGAAAAATTTAAAACTACATAATAAATAAAAATTATATTGAATTACAAAATAAATACATAACTATCACCCAATCAAGAAATAAAATATTGGCAGCATTCAGAAGTTCTCACGTGACCTTCCAGGATCTCAGCTTTATCCTTATGATAGCAGTCCCAGAAAACTGACCCAAATTTAGGCAGTTTCTTCTTTATTGTCTGACTTTTAATAATACTGCCTGACCCTCAATAATTATGAGACTTATTTAATTATTATACGAAGGTGAAGTTTATTTTTATTGCCATTATATTTCATTATATGGTTGCTAAATTATTTATCCATTTATTCATTTTGTTACTAATGAATATTTGTTTTCTATGTCCTTGAGTAGCCAACCCAATCATTTTGCATTGATCATAAGTCTTATATAATCTTGGGACACTTTTTTTTCCCTCACAGAGTGTGTGACTAGATTCACTGTGATCTGCCTGTTGGTGGGATATTCTCTCACTGTTGTCTTTCACGTCCATCCTGAGTGAGGGTGTATTACAGCTGCCACACTTGTTCAGCTTGCACCAATAATCTGAACCAACAAATCAGTGTAGGCTCTCCCGTTTCCAATAGTGAGCCAACAAATCAGTGTAGGTTCTCCCATTTCCAGTAACCCATTCCTCATAGCATCTGAGTTCTAACCAGAAGCACCATCAACACTTGTATTCCCACCAATGTTCTGTTCATGAGACAGTAGAGCCTTTCTCTATAGCTTTGCTATTTTCTTTATGATTCGTCACCAGAATCACCACCAATGTCTTTATTTATACTAATAATCTCTGCAAAACTTCGGTTTTTCCAAAGTGCATTTCAAAACTCTTACAGCCTCTACCTGTTGACCAGTTCCAAAGCCACTTTTACATTTGTAGGTATTTGTTACAGTAGCATCCCACTTTTTGGTACCTAATTCTGTATTAGATTGTTGGGGCTGATATAACAAAGTACCATAGACTGAGTGGTTTCAAAAACTAAAATTTATTTTCTCATAGTTCTGGATACCAGATGTTCAAGGTCAAAGTGGGCAGCTCTTCTCAGCTTGTAGACAGCAGTCTCTCACTGTATGTGTCTACGTCCTAATCTTCTGTTCCTATAAGCACACGAGTCTTAGTGGATTAGAGCCCACCCCTGCCTTATTTTACCTTAATTGCCTCTTTAAAGTCCCCATTTTCAAATAGAGTCCTACATTCTAAGGCTTCATTATATGCATATGGGGAGGAGGCACAATTCATCCTATCACACTATTCATAAACCAAGTTCAGAGCATCAGAATCCCCCATATGCCCTTGAGCTAAGAGATTTTCTTAGTCAAGGCCCATAAACTTCTTAGTTGGGTGTTTACCTTTATTTGAATTTCAGCTACTTTATTAAGTCTAGGTTTGTTAAAAAAAAAAAAAAGTCTAGGTTTGATCCTTAACTTTCTCCTATCCTGAGATAGAGATGGTAAGAGCTTTTTTGTATTCAACCTTCAAACCCCTGGAGCTTTCACAAGTAGTTTTGAATTGCCAGTTCCTTGCCTATTGCTGCTTATATGTTTGTAGACCAGTAGTGTTTAGCAATAGTCATTCAGCACCCAGTAGTTACTGTTGTCTCCAGATAGCTCAAACTTTGATACAGGTGCATTCTTTTTACCACTACATTGCCTCCATTTGGTGCCAATTAAAGTTTTACAACATGATCAACACCTGTGTGTGAGGCTGTTTGTGAATCTCCTACCACTGCTGACGGGGTCTCCACTGCCAGCCAGGCTGTGAATGATATAGCCTCAAAATCCCAACTTGTCAGCTACTTTCTCTCAGACCTCTCCTAACACCAGCTGTCACATATTGATTTCTCTAGAAACAGGTGCTGAGACAGGGACTGGTGGGTATGGTGCTTTTTAGAGACTAACACCTGTGAAGAAAAGGAAGTTGTAGATTTGGCAGAGAAAAGAGGCGAACTAAGACGCTGAGATAAAGGCCCGACAAAGTCTCCACAAACCTGGTGAGCAGATATGGAGCAAGTACAGAAGGCTACAACAGCCAGGCCCTTAGAGCCCTGCCCTGGTATGAGCTGCCCTTGAGGGCAGTAACCCAGTAACCCAGTGTAGTCTGTGCAGCTGAGGCCAACTGGGGAGGAGCGGATAGAGGAAGGCTGCTGGCTGACGCTACCACTGAGTCAGGAGCACGTCCATCCTTGAAAGGGGACCCTGAAGGGAGACCTCCAAGTCCAGCAAAGGCAAGTGAGTTTTCTTACTGGTGTATGCATGGAATTTCTGGCTGATAGAATATGTGTACTTTCCACGTTAGCCCCTAATGCCACACTCTTTTTGAAAATGGTTGGCTGTACCAATTTACATTCTTACAGAGTTTGTGGAATATTAGTTGTTTCCCTTCTGTTATTGTTATTGTCTATCGTCTTTGTTTTAGCTGCTCTGCTGGGTCTATAATGCTGTTATGCTTGGGTGTAGCTTTGCATTCTACTAATTACTAATGAATTTATGCTCTTTTTCGTGTGTTTACCAGTCAATGTGGATAAATTTTTGTTGATGGGCTGTTTAAAGAGGCTGCCCAGGGAACAAACAAACTTCTATCATGCATATGAACTCTTCGCTCCTCTTCGGTTATATATGTTGTAAATATCTTTTTTTTCTATTTGGGGGATTTTAATAATACATTTTGATAAAAAGAATTCCATTTTCTTGTCAAATTTTCTAGACATTTCTTTTTATAGGTGGTCCTTTTTGTGTTTTGTTTAGAAAGTCACTATCCTAGTACCTTAAGCATGTTCCTCTGTAACATTTGTTAAATGTATTTCTGGTTTGCCACAACTCAATACGAAATTTGTATAATGAGATAAATTCTTTTCCACATGAAGCTACTTTTACTTTGGCATAATTAAACAAAAACACTATGGATAATTTCCCCACCATTTTACAGTGTGAACTCATGTCATTCAGAAAAAGCTATGCTTGCTATAACAAAAAATAACCCCCAAATCTTAGCCTCTCAAAAATTACAAAGTTTATTTCTCACTTATACTCCTTGTCTGTCTTGGGTGGGCTCAGGCTTTACGCCTTAGTGGCTCTATGCTGGTCTTCATGGCAGAGGGCAAAGGAAGAGAGAAGCACACTAAAGCTCTTAAACGTTTGCTCTGAAGTCATATTAACATCTCCTATTTCCTTGCCCAAAGCTAGCACATAGCCAACAATTCAGAAGTTTTGCATACTTGTTATTTGTGCAGAGAGGGCCAGTGAATATTGGCAAATATTATCTTTGCAATAGAATAACTGTCTATAGAGGGAGTAGGAAGCTTCTTACCTTACTATTCTTTTCCATTCAGTCCTTGTACCAATATGATACTGCCTTACTCGAACTTCACGCATTTCAATAATCAGTAGTCTTTTTACCTTATTCTTCAAGAATAGCTTATCTTTTATTTGACCTTTTGCAGTTTTATTTTTAAAAACACCTTAACTTGAAAGTTTTAAAAGGACATAAATAGTGGTTTGGATTTTAATTGGGATTTTGTTGCCTCTGTGACCTTTTGAAGTGAATTATTCATTTTTCCTTTGTCTGGGGAAAACAATGAAACATCTACATGCATAAAATTACTGCATTGAAAACATATGTATTATGTGTTAGGAACTAACCTGGACCGTGTACTAAGTAGCTGGATTTACAATAAATATGGGGTCCTTTATGGATCTTACGATTGAGGAAAAAGCTGTAAGAGTTTGTCAGATGCATTAAGAATACTGGGTTTGATGGCAGAATATAGCAAAATACTTGTTAATACTAAATGAGTATTACTGAGCATTGTACGTTTCACTTTGCTAGGTATTCTAAGATCGCAGTTGAGTTCTAGACTCTAGAATGGTGATTTTCAGCTGGTGTGTCATGAAAAGTTTTAAAGATCATTAATTATTTTTGAAAAGTTCAAAGTATAGTGTATATATATGTGTGTATGTGTGTATATATATATATATATGTGTATTTTTTTCTTTTTTTGAGACAGTTTCTCTTTGTTGCCCTTGGTGGAGTGCTGTGGCGTCATAGCTCGCAGCAACCTTAATCTCTTGGGCTCAAGTGATCTTCTTGCTTCATCCTCCTGAGTAGCTAGGACTACAGGTGCACACCACCACGCCTGCCTAGTTTTTCTATTTTTAGTAGAGACAGGGTCTTGCTCTTGCTCAGGCTGGTCTTGAACTGCTGAGTGCCAGGGTTACAAGTTTGAGCCACTGTGCTTGACCTACTCTTTTTTTTCCTTTTTTAAAAATCTACATAATTTATGTATGCTGTGGAAGTTTAACTAGGTTCAAGTGTGCCAGGAGATAAAAAAGGTTGGAAAACATTGGTCTAGAAGGTACCTCATATAAAGTATGAAGTGATGAATGTCTTGAAAATGCAACCAATGAAGTTTTTTAAAAATAAAAAAATGACAGAAATACTGCTTCCTGCCCTAAAGTCAAATTCAAGACCTTGCATACAAATGATGTTGCACCACTATTTCCCATCAATTCATACAGCTTCTTTCAAAAGTTTTATGCTAAAAAGTCTGGCTCTTTAAATTGTGGAATTTATTTTTATTTCAGGTGGCAAATTCTGGGAAAGGAAAAAACTGTAACAGCTGCATTTATTGTAATGAGTATAAATTCATAAAAGGATACATAATTAGGCATTTAAAATTTTATTCACTGAATTTCAAATCACATTCAGAGAAAACCCATTAGGAGTGAATTAAAAGTTTAAAAACTTTTGTAGAGATTTTTAAATTTTTACTTTTATTTATTTTGCTATGGGAATTAATTGTCAACCCTTATTTAGATACAACATTAAGAGAAAGATTTCTTAATGTGTAAATCAAAAAATCTCAAGTTATGGTTCCCTTAGTAACTACAATCTTTTTGTGTACAGAATAAATGATAAACACCTTAGTGCAAAATGAATATAAAAACTTATTTTTACTCATTGTGTAGTAAACATCATTGCATTTATAAAATTCCTTTTTTAAAGTTCTGACTTGAAATTTGAAAGACTCCTGGAGAAACTTTATAGTGTATTTTCATATATAAGTCATTTCATCTATTTAAAAATCAATTTTTATTTTAATATTACCTCAGTAGATCGTATGTGTTTCTGAAATTTAATGTGCCACTTAATTTCCCCTTTATTTGAACTTAATTTTAAGGAAGATAAAATCTGTTTTGCATTGGCCATATTGTTAAGAATTTGGAATTCTATTTGAGGTGCATTTATGGATAATTTTTTAAGGCACAGATGTTAAAAAAATGTCTTGACTCAAAACCAGAGTTTCTGCACTTAGGATGGTTTATCAAATCAAATTGTTAATATTCAGTTTATAGATTTAGATCCCAACATACTCATGAGAATGCTTTAGTTCTACAGTCATATTTTGTGTAGCTCTCTTTGCTAAATATTTACCAATGTATGCCATTTCTTTTAATAGGAACTACCAAGAAATTCTAGAAAATTCAATATAAATATATTCTTATTAATAGGTAAAACCTCACATAAAGTATATGGCCCCAGTGTAGGTGTTCAATAGAATCATTTTTCTACCCAAACAAAATTCATTATTAGTATTGCAAACTGTCAGTGCAGTTAGAAACTGGAGACACACAAGAAGGTCTTGTCAGGCTTAAAAAAAAAACTCACGAGTCAATATCCACTGGTTTAAAATATTTAATCTTGGTCCTTGCCATCTGTGTTCTTGATTGCTTTTGTATTGCCTAACTTTTTCTCTTTAATTGCCTTTTGGTTACTTATATATGGTTCTATTTCTACTGTGTTGCTTTTGTATCCATCTTGGTTCTTTATTCTTTTCTTGTTACTTAACCTTTATTGTTCAACTACTTCTGCATCAATATAGGCCTGGGTTCCTATTCTTCTCCTCCAACATCTTCTACCTGTTGACTGCTTCCTGCTTCATTTTCAAGTTTGTTACTACAAGAGTTGCAAAGATGTCCTCAAACTTTTTAAACAGGGGTCCAATTCACTGTCCCTCAGACCGTTGGAGGGCTGGACTATAGTTTAAAAAGAAAAAACTATGAACAAATTCCTATGAACACTGCACATATCTTATTTTGAAGTAAAAAACAAAACGGGAATAAATACAATTCACACCGAAGCATGTGGCCCATGGGCCGTAGTTTGAGGACCCCTGATGTATCCCTTGGTAGCCACTCATATTTAAGCCAAAAAAAAAAAAAAAAAAAAAGGCAGAAAAAGACTGGTACTTACTGCCTCTGTTCTTCTTTTGGCCTCTGTGTTGTAATATACCTTCTTTTTTTGGTGATATTATACTTTCTTGAGATGCTCATGTAAATGTTTTTAAATCAGCAATTGTCAAAGGCAGTAATCTAATTCCCAAATATTAACTATAATAGAAAGCCTGGAAAAGGTTAAAAATACCTTTAGTTTACTTTTTACTTTAAGCAGCTTTATTTACCATAAAATTCAATTGTTTCACATGGTATATGTATCTATGTGAGGTTTGACAATTAAGTTCACCAACTCATTCTAGAAAAAGTGCTAGATACCTAATTGCTGAATATCACTATGGTCACCTTCAAAGTAATTTTGGAACTCTTTTTCTGGAATGGCCATTAAAGCTGTCATCATAATTCCCTCAATATTCTGAATGTTATCCATTTCTTCCTTTCAATATTTTCTGTGTCTCTGAGTAAAGAAAAAAATCACTTGGGACCAGATCAGGTGAATAGTGAGGGTGTACCAAGGTGGGCGGGTATTACTTATTTACTGGCTAAAACCTCCCTCACAGGCAGTGCTGTGTAAGCTCCTCTGGGACCTTTCTTGCACACACCTTTCTCACATCAAGATTTTCAGCTAAGATTTTCCCAACTATTTCTCTTTCTCTCCCTGCAGAAAAACATTTAATCCATTTGTACACTGCAATTTTTTTCATGGCATCATCCACATAAACTTGGACTAACATGTTTCTGATTTCACTTCCATTTTTGCCAAGTTTAACAGGAAATTTACTGGTTTTTCATTGCTAAAATTCAAGTTCCAACATTCTTGTTGCATGTTTGTGTGTGCCATAACAACAATAATGAACACCACTCAGCAAGACCCTGCCACACATCAACATAAACACAGCTATGAAACACTGATACACCAAGGTTATGAAACCTTACTGAGTTTGTACAGTCGATGCCAGTGTAAATGCAGTGGCACTTTTGTGAACTTAATTATCAGAACGTGTGTGTGTGTGTATGTGTGTGTGTGAGATAATCCTTATTGTTTTTAATTTGAGATTAATATGAGAGTACGAACCACTAGGTTATATAATTTACACGTGAAAGATTAGAGTCAGAACTGTAGCTGTGTCCTATCTCCAGGGAGTGTGCCATACATCTT
Organism: Perodicticus potto; assembly: GCA_963574655.1. Lineage (NCBI taxonomy): Eukaryota > Metazoa > Chordata > Mammalia > Primates > Lorisidae > Perodicticus > Perodicticus potto. The sequence continues at coordinate 9,128 of CAUYRH010017570.1, forward strand.
TGCATCCTATATCTACTATAATCCAATGAGTTTAAGTAATTTTACAGAGTTGTGCCATGTACACAATCTAGCATTAGAATTTTCTCTCAACCCCATCCCCTTGCAAAATTCTTCATGCCATTTTCAGGTAGTCTTCATTTATATTCCTGCCTCAGGCAACTACTGTTCTCTTTTCTATCTCACACCTGCTGATGAAGAGGGAGAATTAGGCTAAACATCCATCCCGTCCACCATCTTGCTCGGCCTCCTCTCTTTTCTATCTCAATGGATTTACCTTTTCTGGAAATTTTACACATATAGATTTATTCCAGTAAAATTTATTCTTTTGCATCTGATTTGCACTTAGCATAATATTTTTGAAGATCATACACATAGTATCATTTGCCAGAAGCTTAGTCATTTTAATGGCTGCCTAATGTTCTAACATATGGGTAGATCTCGTATTTATTCATTTCCAACTAGGTGGATATCTGGACATTCTCAACTCTTAGGTTATTAGACATAAGGCTGCTTGAAGCATTTGTATATATGTTTTTCTGTGGATATACTTTGTTTCTTTTTCATTCCCTAGGAATACCATGTCGGAGTTGTGTAGTAAATTTATGCTTAATGTTTTAAGAAATAGCCAGTCTATTTATACAGCATCTGTACCATTTGATGTCCCTACCAGGAATAAATGAAGGTTCTAGATGCAGGTCTGCCCTCATGAATTTAGTAATGCTGTTATCACAGAGTGGATTTTGTTATCTGAGGAGCATGTGTGCCTTATAAAAGAATGAGTTTGCCACAACAATCAAAGTAAATAGACAACCTTCAGAATGGGAAAAGATATTTGCATGTTATGAATCTGACAAAGACTTGATAAATAGGATCTATAGAGGACCCAAATTAATAAAAAAAAAGACCTAACAATCCCATCTATCATTGGTCATTTCTATTCAGAGGCATGAATAGAAACTTCTCTGAGGAAGACAGACAAATGGCTAACAAACATGAAAAAATGCTCATCATCCCTAATAATCAAAGAAAAGTAAATCAAAACCGCCCTGAGATAACACACAAGCCCAGTAAGATTAGCCTACATCACAGTTTCAAAGCTGCAGATGCTGGTGTGGATGTGGAGAGAGCATAACACTTTTATACTGTTGGTGGGATGGCAAACTCATACAGCCTCTTTGGAAAGAACCTCAACAATACAAATTAGAAATTAGACCTCCCATTTTACAGCACAATCCCACTACTAGACCTCTACCCAGAAGAAAAAAGATCATTTTATCATAAAGACTTTTGCAGTAGATTGTTTATCACAGTTCAATTTACAATCACCAAGATGTGGAAACAACCTAAATGCCCATCAACCCAGGATTGTATTAACAAACTGTGGTATATGTATACCATGGAATACTATTCAGCCATAAAAAAGATGGGACGGTGACTTCACATCTTTTGTATTAGCCTAGATGGAGATGACATACCTTCTTCTTAGTAAAGTATCACATGAATGGGAAAACAAATATCCAATGTGCTTAATACTAAGATGAAGCCAGCAGACAATCTAATTCACACCCCATAGGAGAAAAACTCACTTCAATTCTAGTTGTGGGGAGAGAAAATGGGGAGGAGATGGAAGAAGGGGGATTTGGGTGTACTCTCACTTAATGGACACAGGCAGGGGTATATGGCACATATTTTGGTTATGGGACACAATGGCAAGAGGCACTCAGTTCAAATTCAGATATCGTGAGCTGGTTGTTTGTGCACACACATTAACCTGAAATAAAAAAATAATGAATTTGGACCCCCTTTAGTTCTATTGCTTTCTCTTTGCTTCTCTTATGATTTCATGCCTTACATTTAAGTCTTTTATCTCTTAAATTATTTTTTATGAGTATTTACAGATATGGATCCTGTTTCATTCTTTAGCATGTGGCTATCCAATTTTTCCAGCACCGTTTATTGAACAGGATTTCTTTTCCCCAATGTATGTTGTCTGATTTGTCAAAGACAGGTTGGCTGTACATGAATATTTTTATATCCGATTCCTCTGTTCCATTGGTCTGTGGCTCTATATTTTGTGCTGGTATCTAGCTGTTTTGGATACTATAGGCTTGTAGTATCATTTAAGTCTGGTAATGCCATGCCTCCAGATTTGTTCTTTTTGCTGAAGATTGCTTTGGTTAATTTTTTTTTAATTTCAGTTATTATACTTTTAATAGGAGACTTTCTAATTATTTCTTATAATTTCTACATTTATTGACATTCGGTATCAGATACACCACTGTCGTCGTGGTTTTCTTTAATTCTTTGAATACATTTACAATAGTCATTTTTGCTGTTTTCTAACTGAAACCTCTAGGCTCCCTCAGAAATAATTTCTGTTGACTGCCTTTTTTTTTTTTTTTTTTCTTATATGCATCATACTTCAATCTTTCTTTGAAAGTCACCTGTCTTTGGCTGCAAACTAGATGACTTGGAAAATATATTGTAACAAATCTAGATTCTGATTTCTCTTCTTCCCAGGGGTGGTTATTGTGATTTTTATTTTTGGGTTTTTTGTTTGTTTGTTTGTTTTTTGCTTGATGAGTTGCCCAAACTAACTTTGTGATGTCTGTTTTCCCTTTAGTGAATGAACACTGATGTCTGTGCTCAGGTTTTTCCTTCTTTAGGAATTTTATTTCTAAGCCTCAAATCCTGGAGTTATATGAAGACCATATTCAGTGGTCAGAACATGATTGGTCAAAACTATACTTAAATACTTTAAGCCAGTAAATTTTCTACCCTTTGCTAGTAGATTTTTATGTGTCTTAGAAAATTCATTCAAAGTTCACAAGTGAGGCCAAGCTTATTTTATATTTATGTTTATATTTGTATTTATACTAGGTCATCTCATCACTAGGACTCATGTCCTGCAGGCAGATAGGAAGCTCGGTCCTCTCTCTGGTGTCTCCTGCTCGTGTAGCCTTACAGACCACACAGAGACTAGAAGCGTATTAAGACCCACTGTGGTTGTCTCATTCTCTAGACATTCCTTTTAAATTTCCATGCTAGTCAATTGCTCAACACAACCAGTATCGCAATGTCAGACTGGTGTGATGTTGGTCTCCTTGAATCTTTGCAATCAAGATTGCTATTGTTTCCACAACATCCCTGGGGATGGGCTTTCTCCAAATGCAGCAGCTCCCTCTGGCAGCAGAGGTGTTTTCACAGCTTGTCTCACTCTGGTTGCACTACTGAGCTAATGGAGCTGAGAGTGGGAGTGAGATGGGTGTAGCCTTAGGCTAACACACCACAAGCCCCGCTGCTTTTATCCACGTTTCAGTAGTTTTTCTTGGATGGAGGATTCCAGGTTGTTGTATACCTTTGGTTGATATCTGGAGCACTGAAATTGTAATTTTTTATAACTTTGTCCAGTTTTATCATTTCTTTTTGTAGGGAGAGTTGGCTGAGCTATATTATGTTTGTCAAAAAAAAATGCGTGTGAGGTTAGGCAATAATGTTGTACCCCTCTAACTTTTATTGCCTTAAGTATGAAGTATAAGTACTCTTTTTTAGCATTTTAATAACACTGTTCCAAAATTGGATATTGATTTTATTAGGCCTCAAGTTCAAAGATATAGAGAATAAGAAAGAAATCTAGTTATGTTGTAAGGTGAGTACTAGGATGTTAAACTATGTGGGTTTTACACTGGCTTTACCAAGTGTGAGTGTCACAACCTTGGGCAAGTTACTTAACCTCTCTATCCTTTGGTTTCTCCATATGTCAAATGTGGATAAAAATTATTCTTTCATCAAGAGTTGTACTGGGGATTAAGTGCCTATCAAACACTTTGCCAAGAGTCTGGCTCACAGCTAGTGTTTAACACATGGTAGGATCCTTTGCTGATAGGGCACTTTCTAGAAAACCCAGTTCTACTTACTATGGAACTCTTTCTTTGTTCCCAAAATGTTGTGTGGTGATGATAAAAAAGGAAGGGAGAATGCTACAATTGCTATCTAAACTACAGAGTTCTCTCAGAACTCGTCCTATTCTGGGATGGGGAATGCTCGGTTTTTATGTATAAAACTGAAACTAGGTAAGGCCCCAGCTGATGCCTGGTAGTTTTCTTCTGGATCCTGTTGTGGGGATGGGGAACTTACTGTCTTCTGATTTCAAGATCATTCTTTTTGAAGCATCAAATCAGGCAAGAAAAGCTGCATCATTCTCTGCTTTATTATGTCACATTAATAAAAGGCTTTATTATCTAAAATTTAGATTCAGTCAACATGACACCTTTAAGGACTAGAAAGGCCACAAGTTTCCTGAGACTGCTCATTCCCCACCCCTGAATTATATGGCAGAATAGGAAGAATAGGCATGAACTGATTGACTAACACTATGTTTTTTAAAAGCATAGTAGAAGATGCAGTTACTGCAGTTGACCTTTGAATAACATGGGTTGTACTTTCTGGGTCCACTTTTCAGCAGCATTTCTTCTGCCACCCTGAAATGGCAAAGCTAACCCCTCCTTTCCTCAGCCTACTCAAAGGTAAACATAAGCTTCTGATCCACTTCCACTTAATGAATAGTAAATATATTTTCTCTTCCTTATGACTTCCTGGTAAGAATATTTTTTAGCTTTACTATAAGGATACAGTGTATAATACATATAAAAATACAAGTATGTGTTAATTGGGGAAGGTTCCTAATGCAAAGAGATGTTAAATGTCTGAGGTGGGCTATCCCAATTACCCTGATTTGATTGATTCATGTTGGATTATGTTTGTATCAAAACATCACATACTCTGTAAAGATATATAGTTATTTTGTGCCCATGATAATTAAAAATATATTTTTAAAAATGTATTAGTTGACAGTTTGGGTTAAGGTTTCTGTTCAACTAATTAAATTACTAATTTAATTAGTAATTAAATTTAAGGGAAGTCAAAAGTTATATGCAGGTGTTTTACAGTATGGGGCTGGGGTCGATGAGCCTAACCCTCACTTTGTCCAAGAGTCAACACTATATAAGTATATTCATATACACATATGCTATATATTTCTCATTGCTATCTAATACAAAATAGATTTCTGATATTATAAAATTATAGTTCACTTATGGATAATTGGAAAGGAAATGAAAAATAAATGAGATCCCACGAATATAGTGAGAGTAACCAGCAGTCAGAAAAGTAAATCGGCATATATATATATGTAATAATGCAATTTCGCTTTCAATCAGCCAAAAGTAACTGATAAAATTAGTTTTAATGAAAATAAGTCTTTAAAGATAATATCCTTTGTATTCATTATGATTTAATGTTCATTGGTAATATCTTTAAGTAATCATAAAAAGATTTTTGTAACAAATTGAAGCAAAATTTTAAATCATGTTTTAGAAATTAAAAAATGTAGTCACAAAGTATAGTCCATATTTTATTACAAGGAATCAGAACTTTTGTGATGAGTCAGGAATGGAAATAAAGCTCCTTCCATTACAGCTTCATTTAAACATGGAGTAACAGGAAGCATCTTCTGCTTTGATTACTGCAATTACCACAGTTCTTGCCAAATTTTCCACTCACTGCTTATTATCTCATTATTTTTCCAGAGAAGCAGTACCTGCATGTATCATTGTTGATGATACAGGCAGCATGAATACATTTGTTCTTATAAGGGGAGAGAGTGGGAGGGGGGCAGGTGGTTTGCATGTCCAGCTACTCACTCTCCACTGGGAAGACAGTGGTAGTGTCTTTATCACTGGTCTCCTCTGAAATTTAGGTCACCATTACTGCTCTGTATTGCTTTCATTTCCCTGAATTTATTCCTGAAAATTGCTGACTACCTTTTTCATTGCTTAGTCCTACCTCATAATAATGGAACTATAACTGCTCTGTTTCCTGATTACCTGAAACTGAGATCAGAATTTGTACCTAATAAATCCTCAAACTCTGTACCAGGATTCTGTAGACATATGGCAATTTCAGACAAGCTAATCAAAATGTATGAACAGTAAAAATGTACAGACCTTTCAGCAAAATTCATTATAAGGAAAAAGTCCTTCCTAAGACACATCAATTGTGTCACATTGCTGTGATTCCATTGTGTAGGAATGGCCAGGTATAGTTCTTTCTCCGACAAGTTGAATGGGGGATTGAGAAAAGTCCTATTCTTAGGACTTTTAGGTCACTTATCCTTAGGTGACCCTTTAAGACTTAAAGGGGGAATGTAGAGGCTATAAAGAAAAATCAAAGAGATGAAAACTGAGGCTGAAGATACAGAATAGGAAGAACAAAAATGATGAAAAGGGCTGAGGAAAAGAATTTCTACACCTTAAAATAGTATTGCACATCAAGCTGAAGATGTGTTGTGCCACATGCCTTGTTCTAAAGCACCTTGAAAAGCTATGACATTAACTCAAACCACGTGAGGACACTCAGGAATTGAATTCATTTGAAAAATTTTGGATTGAAAATTGAAAACCGTGGATTACAGGTTTATATTATAATTTAAAACTGAGTTAAATGATGGATTAAAGACTTTCTGATGCTCTCTGTATATATGTACTATGTGTATGGTGGGACCATGGTACTCTGAGGAGCAGCAGATTCTGGAACCAAACACTGAATTTAGCTCCAGTACCTGTTGGGTGTGTAACACATTGACATGCCATTTTGTTTCTTTCTGCTTCAGTGTTCTCATTATTCATATAGTAATAATAATAGTATGCTAAGGATCGCCTAGGATATGGTCTTTTCTAATCCAAAATTTAAAAAATGTTAATAACACTTTAGGAAATTGATGTAATATTTTAGTGGGCAGGTGTCTATGTATTAACAAACCTATTGTTGGGAGAGTGGAATATTATGATCTAATTTGGATTAAATGCCTACATCTAGATTAATCAACTGTGCAAGCCGGTGCAGTGGCTCATGTCTGCCTATAATTCTAGCACTCTGGGAGGCTGAGGCAAATAAATCTCTTGAGCTCAGGAGTTCCAAACCAGTCCAAGAAAGAGAGAAACCCTGTCTCTACTAAAGATTGGGGGGTGAGGGTAACCAACTAAAAATCTAGCCTGACATTTAGGTGGGTTGCCTTTAGTCCCAGCTACTTGGAAGGCTGAGGCAAAAAGGACTGCTTGAGTCCAAAAGTTTGAGGTTGCTGTAAACTTTAATGATGCCATGGCACTCTAGCCAGTGAAACTCTGTCTCGAAGAGAAAGAAAAAATTCAGCTGTTCAGTTACATGGTCTGAAATTACATGGCAGCTCCAAATCAAAGACCCCAAAATAGTTTTTTGTTTTTGTTTTTGTCTAATTTTAGTAGACTTGGTGTCTCACTCTTGCTGAGGCTGGTCTAGAACTCCTGAGCTCAAGCCATCCACCCACCTCAGCCTTCCAGAGGGTTAAATTTACAGGTGTGAGCCACCATGCCCAGCTTGCATGTTGATTAATATAGATTGGGATTAGGGGTTGGGATTGAGGACTGCTTCCCATAAAATTTATAGGGTTGAGATTGAGGAATATTTCTCATAAAGATTGGGGTGCTAATCATCTAATTGGGCAGACAGAATGAGTTTCTCCTCTAAGATTTGATGTGATAAATTTGAATGTTATAAAAAGAATTACCTCTGTATAAAATTCCTGCAATGGGCCTGGGGATTTTTGTGGCTTAAAACTTAAGAGTCACAGGCAATGGAACTCCTCTTCCATATGCCATCATTCTCCTACTCAGGTATCATTTCTTTTTTTCTAGTTTGCTTTTTAAAAATATAATTATGAGGCTTGGCATCTGTGGCTCAACGGGCTAAGGCACCAGCCATGTACACCTGAGCTGGCAGGTTCGAATCCAGCCTGGGCCCGCCAAACAACAATGACAGCTGCAACCAAAAAAATGGCCAGGCATTGTGGCGGGCACCTGTAGTCCCAGCTACTTGGGAGGCAGAGGCAAGAGACTTGCTTGAGCCCAGGAATTGGAGGTTGCTTTGAGCTGTGATGCCAGGGCACTCTATCCAGGGTGACAGCTTGAGGCTCTGTCTCAAAAAAAAAAAAAAAAAAATATATATATATATATATATAATTATGCATGAATTTTAGAAACAACTAATCAGCTATTGAAAATAAATTATTCTATTAGCTCTCCCAACACAATAGAATATTTAGTGTAGAGCTGTAGAGCTGTGATCACAGTAGCATAATAAATTATTTCAGTGAATTAAATATATTTTTTGCTTTTAGAAATTCCACCTAAATAATTCAGTTTCCATAATTTTTTTTACAAATTTTTTTTTGTGAGATTTATGCTCTCACATGCTTTCATGTTGTAGTTTACCTTTTCATTTCAATGTGAAAAGTTCACAGTTCTTGTATAGCAGGTCTACTCATAAGGAACTCCCTCAGTTATTGTTTACCTAGGAAAGTCTGTATTTTTAAAGAATAGTTTTGTTGGTAAAGTATTCTAGGTTGACATTTTTTTTCCTTTGAGTACTTTGAATATATACTCTCCCTCGACCTACTAAGTTTCTGCTGAGAAATCCACTGTTAGACTTAGGGAGCTTCCCTTGTATGTGACAAATTGCTTTTCTCTCTTTTTTTTTTTTTTTGAGACAGAGTCTCACTATGTTGCCCTCAATAGAGTGCTGTGGCATCACTGCTTGGGCTTAAGCAATTCTCTTGCCTCAGCCTCCCAAGTAGCTGGGACTATAGGTGCCAGCCACAACACCTGGTGATTTTTTGTTACAGTTGTTATTGTTTATCTGGCCCGGGTCAGGTTTGAATGATCTATGTGGCTGGCGTCGTATCTACTGCTCTGCAGGTGCTGAGCCCACTTCTCTTAATTCTTCCATTGTTTTTGACTTTGCAAATTTAATTATAACATGTTTTGGCATACACAATTTTGGGCTCAACTTTTCATGACCTTTAGGTTTCATAAATCTGTATATTCATTTTTCTCTCTAGATTTAAATATTTTTAGCCAGTATCTCTTTAAATATGCTTTTCATTCTCTTATCTTTCCTGAATTTTTATAATGATAAATTGGCTCACTTGATGGGGACCTGTAGGCTTTCTTCACTTAAAAATGTTTCTTTTTATGTTCCTTTACTTGGATAATTTCAGGTCATTTAACTTAGAGTTTGCAGATTCTTTCTTCCTCTTGATCAAGTCTGATATGAAGATCCTAATTGAGTTTTTCAGTTTAGTCATTCTTCAGTATTAGGAATTCTGTTTTTTTCTTATAATTTCTACTTTAACTTATTATATTCATTTATTCTTTTCCTAATTTCATTTAGATTTCTAGTATGTTCTCTTGTGGCTCATCAACCTTATTTACGATAATTATTTTATATTCTTTGTCATTAAGTTCACAGATTTCTGTTTCTTTTTTTCAATTTTTCAGGAATATTTGTTTTTTGAGGTTTGGTTACTGAAGCTCTATTACTTTTGGTGGTGTCACATTTACCTGATTTTTTGTGACACTTGTGGTTTTGTGTTTGTGGCTGTGCATTTGAAGGAGAAGTCAGTCATAGCCTGGTTTCAGCAGGTAAAGACCTACCCCTGCCAAGTCCCTGGACAGATTAGACTTCTCCATTACCAGGACTGAGCAGGCCTAGATTCATGTCCTCAGGCTGTTTCTGTGTGTAGTCAGGGCCACAGTTGGTGGGCCTATTACTGGGAGCAAAGGTGGGCCTGGCTTATTTCTGGCTCCTGGGCAGATAGGATTGCATCTGGGACTGTAGTTGGGTGGAGCTGGGGCCAGGGCATGGTTCTGGGTCCAGGTCTACAGTCATGTGCCTGGTTGGTAGGGCTGCAGTCCACAGGTACAGGTAGGAGTGGCTAGGGGTTCTTTTTCAGAGAAATGAGATTGCCTCTGGGACTCTTTGACAAATGGGACAAGAGATACCTGCACAGGTGAATGACCCTGCTTCTGGGTCTGTAACTAGATACTTAGTGGTGAGTCTGCTACTGGGGCATGAGTCTACTTTTTCAAAGCCACTTCCTTCATCTGGGCTCCACTGGGGTGTCATAATCTCCTACCAGGGTCCTAAATTTATCACAAAAACCTTCTTTTTTTCATGAATGGTTGCCAAATTCTTGTTATGAGTGGTGAAGACTGGAGACATCCTATTCTGCCATCTTGCTAGTGTTTCTGGGCCAGACATTTTTAATAACATTGCCAATTAGGTCAAAACAGAATACTTGGGAGATTTTATGAGCTTGGGCTTTAAGGAATGAGCAGAAAAATTAAAGGGACATCTGATATATTGGTGTTAATAAAAAAGTATTATATAAATAGAACAGAAAACTTGATCCTCTATGTAATTTTATTTGTAAAATTTTAAATAAGTTGTAGAATTTATTTATATAAGGTTAATTTGTAAATAGCTTTAGAGAAAATTTTATTTCCATGGTTCACTGTAGTAGCATACATAGATTTTTGGTAGCTAGATCAAAACATAAAGCATTGTAGGGGGCAATAAAAACTTTTATTATATTACTAACCTGGCCTATTATACTATTAGCCTATTCTACTAAAATACATCTCTTTGGAGTAGGGGAAATGCAATATTGACATTAGCTAATTTGTAAATTGTAGATACTTAAAAATCACAAATTTCAGCATTATCATTTGTTCATTACACAAATTATTTTGCATAGGTCATTTTATGAATGAATAGACACAGTTCAGATAATTGAACACAATGGAATGTGAAAAGAAAGCTGTAGGTGTAAGTGACCATTCAGCATGTAGGCCAGCCTCTCTGTGGAGGCACTGGAGAGCAGATATGTTCCCAGTTCATCCACTGGGTAAACATATTGCCAGAAATGACATTGAAGGGGAGTCTTTCAAATAGCAATGAAATAATTCAATTAAACAGGATATGATGTGTAAATTTTCAATTGTAATATTTAAATTACCTAATGGATTGTTATCTCTATTGGAACATTTTTGCAGTTAAGTGTGTTAATTTTATGATTCATGCTTGTTTAAAAACACTTTTCAGCCTTCATTTAACAAGCTTTTTTTGTTTGTTTGGGGGGTTTTGAAGGGTTTTTTTTTTTGGCCAGGGCTGGGTTTGAACCCACCACCTGCGGTTTATGCAGCCAGTGCCCTACTCCTTTGAGCCACAGGCACTGCCTCATTTAACAAACTTTTATTGAGGGCTTACTATGTGCCAGGAACTGTGTTCCTCATTGGAGATGAAAAGAAATGATATTCTTACCTTTATTAACTTCATATTAAGTGAAACAGACATAAAAATGTATAGTGACATTAACGCCGTATTTTCACAAATTCTCTAGGAAATTTGCTTTACAGGCATTTTGCCACTTAACTTACCACCTCATATGAGTCTTTCTGCCTGTCACTACTTTCTGATATACTACTGGGACAATGTAGACAAGCATTTCATAAAGATATAAGCAGGTGCTTTCAACTCTAAATTGGTCTAATCACTACCTTTTCTATTGGCAGGGGTCCCACTTCTGATAGATCAGGCTGAAGTTATTTTATTTTCTTTTTCCAGAAGAAAAGAGGATTCACAGCAACATACTTGGCATACTCTTCACTCAGTGTCCAGACATAGCAGGAATACAGTATAATTTTGTCAGGAGAGAGAAGAACTAGTCACATTATGTAAATCAGTGACATTTTTCCATCTTTTTTCTCTTAGCTAGAGAGTAGTTTTCCTACCAGGTTTTGTAAAGACCTCATTTGTCTTTCAGATTATCTTTTTATCAAACGTCTACCCACTATAAAATCTCTAATTTTTATACATATAGTAACAATAAATTTGCAGAGCAGTGACTGGAAAACATTAATAAACATGAAAATGATCTGAAGAGTTTGTTAAAGCACCAAGTTCCAAGACCCACCCCAGAGACTCTGATCCATACATCAAGTTGGGAGCAGAGATGGAATTGAACTTTTTACCTCCCAGGTCACATTTGGTCGAGACTATACCGTCAGTAGCACTTTAATAGAGTAATTAAGTGATTATAATAGAAATATTCGATGGGGTCAGAAAACAAGTGATCATTTTAACCCAGTTCCTTCTGAAAAGCCATCAAAGAAGAGAAATTATTGGCCTGAGTCATGAGCAATGATCAGCTATTCTTCTGGCTCATGACACAGAAAAGTGGACAGGTTGGGATGAGCTACATTCCAGTAGGTTATACTGAATAAGAAAAGGCATAAAATAGCACATTAAGAATACAAAATTTAGTTTGCATGGCCAGAGGGTAGAACATATGGAAATAAAAGTAAGGGTGGAGAATTAAGGCTAGAGCCGAGGGAAGGATCCAAATCATGAATTATGTTCTGTTGTATTTTAAATATCTCTTTAATTATTATGTAGGCAATGAAATAATATGAAAAGCTCTAAGTTTTAGAAAGATTATTTGCATAAAGTAAGATGATACAAGGCTGCATGCAGAAGAAACAGAAGAGAATAACTGAAGTGAGTAATGATAGGTTAGTAATGATAGGACTTAAATTAGGACAAGGAGTGGCAGTGAAGAGAGAATAACAGAATAGAACCTCAAGGTGATTGATTAGTTGCAAGAAGTTTGGTATGAACGTCTCTCTCCCTGGTTTTTAAAGAGGGTTGGGACAATTGTGATGAGGTAATGATTACAGAAGAATTAACAGGCTCCATAGAAAGAGGTGAGGGGAATACAGTTGATGGGTCTTGTTTTGGAGATGTGGAGTCTGAGGTTTTGGGGGACATTCATTTGAATAGGTACAATAGGAAGTTGCTTTTACAGGTCTAGAGCTCCATAAAAGAGGCTGACCTAGATGTACAAATTTTGGTTTCAGCACATAATCATTGTACAGTTGGCTTTGAACTAAATGAAATAACCAAAAAGAACAGGGAGAATAAGATAGGCCCTTAGGAGAGAAGATCTAAGGCACACTGGTACAGAATAGCCTGAGAAAGAAGACCTCACCATGGGAACTGAGGAGGTTTAACCAGAGGGATAAAGGGGGAGCTAAGGAAACAGTCTTACTAAGCCAAAGGAAGAGAAGCTCTGAGTTGTCAAAAATATCAGAGACACAAATGGCTCAGTGATACCAAATATAATGTGTGTTAAAAGGGAATACACTGGATATGGCAATTAGGAAATTGTTGGCTCTGTTGAGAGTTGTTTTAGGAAATGGAAAACTTATTTGAGTAGCTAAAGGAGTAAAAGATGTGGCATTTGGTACAGAGTACAGACTTTTCTGAGAGAGCTTGATAAGGAAGCAAAGAGGACAATGTGTCTTTCCTTGATTTAATAATATCTCAAAGCAGTCCAACCACCTATGAGTGGTACCAGGAGTGGGGGCCAATCAGAGGTCAACAAAAGGATGCTCTGAGCTTGGCAGAGGAGGTTCACAGGAAGAAATAAATCATAGAGGAGGAGGGAAATGGAAAGGAACCCCCAGCAAGTGATGGCTACTTCTCAAGTCATTCCAAACACACCCAGCTAAAAATATATGATCAAAGATTCTGAGAATCTTGCCTCAGAAGCCTGATTTTGCAACTAAAACTTGGCAATTAGTAGTTGAAAACCACATTCATTGTCTAGAAACCACCCAGGAGTGCTCTGACATTTATTATACATAAGAGAATACCCAACCCTGATCTGAACTTCCATGAACAGGAGACAAAGAGCTATTTGCAATAATTTCAATCAAGTTTCTCCAAACATGAGACTGAGTGATATTGCCAAGTCCAATAAATAATCTTGAGTAAGAGTTCGTTGCATTTTTAACACATTAACTGCCGTGTAAGTTGTATTTAATTTATTCTAGTGTTAAGCCCAGGGACTCATGAAGAATATATAACTCTCATGTCTCTTGACTAATCTTGACCTTTTATCCTTGGGACCACATAAAACACTGTGATCCCAAGGAAAAAAAACTTTTTTCTTGTATGGCAGTAAATGTGTGTTGTTTTTTTAAATCTCTCTGCTTACTTTTATATACATACATGTTTCACCCTGAACAAGCCAGTGATCCTAACTGCTGAAAATGGCTTTACTTTACTATTGTACCCAATTTAGGAATATTTAATTCTTATAGCCTCTTTTAAAGAATTATTCCTGTAAAAAAATGTAATGAACAAGAAAATTGTTTGAGTGTGCTTTGAAATGTGAAATTCAGATCTCTAAAATACTAGCAAACCAAATTTAGAAGCCTAATAAAAATATCTCCCATGACCAGTGGGCTTCATTTCAGGGATGCAAGGATGGTTCAGCATATGTAAATGAACAAATGTGATTAACCACATACATAAAAGAAAAAATAAAGATTATATGACCATCTCAATAGATGCAGAAAATGCATGTGACGAAATTTATTTTATGATAAAAACCCTCAATCAACTAGGCAGAGAAAGAAAATATCTCAAAATTATAAAAGTCATATATGACGAACCTGCAGCCAACATCATAATGAATTGAAAGAAAAGCTGAAATCATTTCCACTAAGAACTGGGAAAAGACAAAGATGCCCATTATCATCACTTCTACCCAGTGCTGAAAGTCCACCCCAGAACAATCAGGAAAGAGTAAGAAATTAAGGTTATACATATCATGAAAGAGGAAGTCAAATTATTGCTTTTTGCTGATTTGATTTGTGCCTACAAACCCTAAGTATTTCACCAGCAGTTCATCCTGGAACTGATAAAAAAAATTCAGCAAAGTCTCAGGGTACACAATCAATGTATATAAATCAGTAGCATTCCTGAACACCAATACTAGTCAAAGGATGAAATCCAAGACTTATTACCATTCACAATAACTACAAGGAAGATAAAATACCTATAAATATATTCTGTCAAGGAGGTGAAAAATCTCTGCAAAGAGAAGCACAAAGCACTAAGAAATTGTAAAAGAGAAAAACAAATGTAAAAAGATATCATGCTCATAGGTCAGTAGGATCCACATCGTTAAAATATCCATACTACCCAAAGCAATTTACAAGCCTCATCAAATTATCAACATATTTCCCAGATCTAGAAAAAAAAATTCTGTGCTGCCTTTGGAAGCAGAAAGAGCCTGAATAGCCAAGGAAATCTTTAGCAAAAGGAAATCTGAAGGCATCATTTTATCAGACTTCAAACTATACTAAAAGTCTGTAGTAACTAAAACAGCATAGTATTAGAGACATAATAGAGACATAGAGCAATAGAAAGAAGAGAGTGGAAAACTCAGTTATAAAACCATCCTATACAGCCAATTGTAAAAGGACAGACAAAATATACACTGGGGGAAAGAAATACTATTCAAGAAATGGCGCTGGGAAAATTACGTAGCCACATGTAGAAGAATGAGGATTCTTTACTGTCATCACTCATAAAAATTAATTTTATATGGATGGATGACTTAAATGTAAGGCATGGAACAATAAGTCTAGAGAAAAATGTTAAAAAACTCTTCTAGATATTGGCCTAAGCAAAACATTTATGAAGAAGACCCTAATGGCAATCACAGCCCTTCTACATAGCCAAGGAAATAAGCAACAGAGTAAATAGATGATCTACAGAATGGGAGTAAATATTCACAGGGTATACAGCTAATAAAGAGCTAATAAACAGAATCTACAAAGAACTGAAGAGAAAGGTCAAACAACCTTATCAGAAAGTGGCCAAAAAACAAATAGAAGCTTTTCAAAAGAAGGTAGCCATTAGCCAACAAAAATGAGAAAAAAGGCTCCACATTGCTAATGCAAATTAAAACGATAATGAGACATCACCTTACCTCAGTTAGAATGGCTTTTTATTAAAATGTTTAAAAATAATAGAAGCTGACGTGGATGCAGAGAGAAAGAAATGGTTTCTCAGTGTTGGTAGGACTGCAAATTAGTACAACCTCTATTGAAAACAGTACAGAGACACCATAAAGAACTAATTTGACCTACCATTTGATCCAGGAATCCCACTACTGGAAAAGAAGTAATTTTGTTAAAAAGACACCAATACTCAAATGCAGCACAATTCACAATTGCAAAGATGGGGAATCCACCCAAGTGCCCATCAATTCATGTGTGGATTGACAAAATATGGTGTATGTATACCATAGAGTACTGCTCAGCCATGAAGGAGGATAACGTAATGTCTTTTGCAACCACTTGTGTGGAACTGGAGACCATTATCTAAGTGAAGAAGCTAAAGAAAGAAAAGACAAACACTACATGTTAAATTGAAACTTTGTGCTTAGAAGGAATCGAAACGTGATGGAAGTCAAGCAGAGAAGGGGACGGTGAAAACCTACCTACTAGGTTCAAGGAACACCGTCTGAGTGATAGGCATCTTATAACTATGACTCAAGCATTATAAAAGTGAATCCATGTAACCAAAAATATTTGTACTACCATAATACTTTGAAGGAAAATGTGCAGGTCTGAGAAATGGGTAATCTATTTCTAGAGATATAGACTGAAGACATAGTGACTAACAGAGTGACGAAAGCACTGTATTCTCATGGAGGAAAAAAAAGAGAATTGTGTAACTCACTTTAATGGCCCCATATTCTAGTGTAACAATTTATTACCTCCACGGCCTAAAGCGGTGTTTCTTAAACTAGTTTCCTGAAATTGCTTTCAAGTGTTAATAAATTTTCTTTAAAAGAAGTCCTGCATAACACAACCCATGTGTACTCGTTTTCTAGGGCTGCCATTATTAAGTACCACTGGGTAGCTTAAATAACAAAAAAAATGTTGTCTCCCAGCTCTGGAGGCTCCGGGTCCGAGATGGAAGAGCTGGGCAGGGTTGCTTCCTTTGGTGCGGCCGTCTTCCCTCTGTATCTTCACGTTATCTTCCATTTTTTGCATGTCTATTCCTGAACTTCCTTTTTTTATAAGGCCACAAGTCATATTTGATCAGTGCTTACTCTAACAACACCTATGTAATTAAATTACTCTTGTTAAGACCCTATCTCTAAATATAATCATACATTTTGAGATATGATTAAGACATCAACATGAATTTTGGGGAAAACAAAATTCAGCCAACAATACACTGTGTTAAGTATATATTGCTACATAATGATCCTCCCACAAGCTTAGCAACTTAAAAAATGCACATTATGTCACAGTTCCTGTTCATCGTTCACCTGGTTCTTCTGCAAGACTCATCAATCAAGACAGAGCTCAGGATTGTAGTATCATTTCAAGGTTCTCCTGGGGAAGGATCTGCTTCCAAGCTCTCATAGTGGTTGGTAGACTTCAGTTCCTTGTGGCCTGTGGGACTGGCCTTACTTTCTTACTGCCTGCCAAGGCCACTTTCAGTATCTTTCTGTGAGTTATCTTCCCAACATGGGGAGGTCTGAAATAGCTTTGTCAAAAATAGGAAAAGAGAAAGTCCACTCAGGAGACTGAAGTTATAATCGTATATGTGTAACCATGGAAGTTATGCCCTATTACATTTTTGCTATATTTCATTGGTTATCAATAAGTTGCATGTTTTGCCTACATTCAGGAGGTGTTTCCACAAGGATTTGAATACTAGGAGGTAGTGGGCACCGAGTGTCACCTTAGATTCTATCACAAATCACCATTAGTTACAGTGGTTTAAATACACTAAAAGCTCTGGGACACCATATGGGAATAAACTACTAAGATAAAGCATTTCTTAGAATATAAGACAATTGGCTTCCAACCTACTCTTCTAAGATGATGTCATTATATAACCCTTATTGATATACCATATGATACAGAATATTGTTTATCTCTTTTCTAGATATGCCTGTCTTCATCTGAGACTTTACTAATTTACCTTATTAAATTCTTCATATTTTTCAAGACTTAGTTCAAATTTCATTAGCTCCATGAAAATTTTCTTAAACATTTCCAGCTGGATTTATACGTTCATTCATTCATTCATTCAACAAGTAATTATTTTAGGATATGATAAGATGGCATGCATGGAATTCATAGCAATGAAGAAATCAGATATTATCTCTGTTCTTTTTGAATTTACATTTTAAAGAAGATAAGCATAAAAAATGTGAAGACTCAAATGATCACATCACTGCAGATAGCTAGAGGTACTGAAAAATAAGACGGTGCTCTTGGAGAGGAAGAGTCATAGCCTAATTTTGTTTAGGAAAGGTCAGAAAAAACTTACAAAGTAAATGACTCTGAGCCTTCAAAGATAAAGGAAAAGTGAGACAATGATTCCAGGCAGAGAAAGTCCCTGAGTTGAGACAGATGCTGGTGTTCAAGGAAATGAGGTAAGGCTGATGGGGCTGGGATGTAATGAGTGTGCAGTGAATGTGCAAGGTCACCAGGGCTTTGATGATTATAGGCCCTGAAGGCCACTTAACTGTCTTGTGTTTGTACTCAGTACAATGAGCAACCAGTAAAGGACTTTAAGCGAGAATGCAATACTATCACATTTATGCTTTCAAAATACCATTTGTCATGCTCTTTGTGAATGGATGGAAGTTAGCTAAGGCAGAGAGATCAACTAAGAGTGCTTTTAGTGTACATCCAGAAATTAGGCAGGGTCTAGACCAGGACTTCTACAGCCTGTGTGCCCATACCCTACTGTGGTCTGCTCCGAATGGCCCAATAAGTTGAGAATGGTTTTTGCCTTTTGGGAGGTTATAAAAAATAATATATGACAGAAACTACACATGTGCCACCAATCCTATAATATTTACTACATATACTTTTTTTTTCTTTTTTGAGACAGAGTCTCACTTTGTCACTCTTGGTAGAGTGCCATGGCTCACAGCTCACAGCAACCTCAAACTCTTGGTCTTAAGTGATTCTCTTGCCTCAGCCTTCCAAGTAGCTGGGACTACAGGTACCCGCCACAACGCTCAGCTATTTTTAGAGATGGGGTCTCACTCTGGCTCAGGCTGATCTCAAACTGGTGAGCTCATGCAATCTATCTGCCTGGACCTCTCAGAGTGCTAGGATTACAGGAGTGAGCCACCCGGCCTGGCCTTACTACATAGACCTTTAAAAATCAAGCTTGACGCCCCCTGGTCTGGGCTAATAGTTACAGTGGAAATGAAGACAAGTGGATGCAGTTCAGATATATCTGGAAGAGGAGAATTTATTAATGGATTTGATGTAGGTGTGAAGAAGGAGTTTAAAGAAAGACATTTGAGTTTCCGAATTGAACAAATGAGTCAATGGCAGTGCCATTACCTAAAATGTAGGAGACTAAAAGTGGAAACATTTGTGGGGAAGGAAAATCCAAAGTTCTGTTTGGAATACTGTGGCACAGTGGGCCCTACATTTGGCTGCTAAGTACATTTTTACAACCATTGCTATGTTTGGAAAAGGTTTTTGCTTCAGCAATTGTGCCTTCCTGGGGAGGAAGCCCCAAATACCCTTTCCAGCCTCCTTTGCAACTTGATGCTATGTCTGTGCATAATGCAAACCCATACAAGGTGTTGTTGACTTTAAAGAAATTCTAGAGAGGGAAAACTACACAAATCCATTCTGCTAATGCAGGTGCTAATAGTGCGATCCAGCTCACTACTAGCCTGGCAGGCAGTGGTTGCAAGATCTTCTTCCTGTGTGAGGACAGCATTGCTGGGGGGCACTTGTGGAAGACTTTAGTTTGGAACAGCCATGCAAACACTAGCTTCTAGAATTTTTTTTTTTTACTTATTTTTATTAAATCATAACTGTGTACATTGATGCATTTATGGGGTACAGTGTGCTGATTTGATATACAATGTGAAATGCTTACATTGAAGTGATTAACACATCCATTACCTCATTTACTTACTTGTTGTGGTAAGATAATTATACTCTTTCTTAATAGTTTTGAAATGTACCATTGCATCATGCACATTAGGTGAGGTCTTCCAAAATACTCTCCCTCCTCCCGCTTCCCCCCTCCCCTCCCCTTCTATTTTCTGGACTTTAGTTATGTGTTACCATTCATATGAATAATGTGTAGCCATCATATATTGATTTCATGTAGTATTGAGTACATTGGATACTGATTCTCTCATTTCAATGAGTGACAGAATCAGCTGAGAGAGTTTTGATCACCCTACTAGCAGGACACATCCCGGACCAATTAAATTAGACTCTGTAGGGCTGAGATCCCAGGGACTCCAATGTGCAGCCGCGTTTGAGAACCCATAGTTTAGACATCTGTCTCCATTTCCTAAGTCCTCATTCCTACTCCACAATACAAACCTGTTTCTACCCCTGCAACTTCTTTTTAAAAGATGGTTAATGAGTTCCCTCCTGAAAAATTCCCCAGATTTTTCTTGGTAGCTTCTAGAATTTGGTAACAGCAGCAGCTGAAGTCATTTTCATGATAAGCCAGTTTTGATTTGTGGTTTTGATTTTTTTTTCCCCTGCAAATTTAGCTTTGAACCTGGCTTTCGAGCCCTTGAAACAATTCTGTGATCTTCTCAATATCTTTTTTTTTTTTAAAACAGGTTCTTTTTGATTTTTCAGCCGGAGTCAGTTTCTGTTGCTTGCCACTAAGAAGCATGACTGATAAAGACATTTAATTTGATACACCTGTGGGACATTCCAGTAAAGACATTAAATAGAGAGCTACACAAGTCTGAAGCTCAGAGGAGAAGTCTTGGCTGGAAAGAGAAATTTGGGAATTGTTTGACTATAAATGTTATTTAAAACTACAGGAATGGATAAGATTGTTTAGGACTATAGTGTGAAGCGAGGACTTAGGACTGCAAAGAGACCAAATTCAACACACACAAGTCGGCTTGAAAAAGAAGCTAAATTTTTCATCTTTCTGTGGTCCCTTAGCATTTTATAGCTACGATGCTTAACACATTCTGCCTCATATTATAGTGGTTTGCTTACCTAGATGAAAATGATTTTTACCTGATTACATATGTAAGGCAGTTTGTTTATCCATATGAAAATAATTTACTACTTTCTCCAGGGAAATGGCTGTTGTCTCCCTCAGCAGCCGCCAGGATGCTTTATATAGAATAGGCACTCAGCACACATTTTTTCCCACTTAAAATTAATTTTTCAATCCTTTTTGATCCCCCCTCAGTTTTGTTTTAAATATATATTTAGGAGCAAAATATTTTTGAAACAATTGCTTTCTACATTATCTGTGTTGGTCTGTTAGCAATACACTTTATGAAAATAATTCTTTTGTTGTTCCCTGAGGCATTTCCTAGACCACAGAATGGGTGATTATTAGACTATTTCTTTTTAAATCCTCTTTGGAAAGGATAACTGGAAAATCCCCAACTTTTTAAATTTTTAAATCTTCTATTGTATATGTATAATGACCTCTTGTTTTTCCCAGAAACATCCCAGATATCGGGCAATTTGCCAAAGTATGAAAGAAATATCTTGAAATACTGATGAATATTGATGATGAATTATCCTTACCTCCATTTTAAACAGGCACCTTAATTAACATTAATATCATTCATATTTATTTAAAATTCTTATCAAAAGCTTTATGCCACATCTTTTCTTTTTTTGGCCGGGTAGGTTAATGCATATGGATATAATATTAGGAAAATTAGATTATTTTATTTGATTTACTTTGAATTAGCAATATTTTATGCGTGTGTCAGAAAGTTGTCTTCTATATTACCTTATTTAAAAATCAATTATGTAATTACTATGAGCTAGGCACATTCCTATTTTCAGAATACAAAGAAAAGAAGCCCCTCAAAGAATTCAGTCTGTATAAGTAACAAAAGAAAATGCTTGATTTCTGTGATTTACTTTATTATCACTTCTTATGGTCCTATTTATGAAATACATTTTATAAGGCTCCATTGTATACTCTGTGGTATAAATTTACGTGTGGACAAAAATTGCTTTATGAAACTTCATGAAGCTCCATGACTTTGTTCTACTGGAGAGTAATTTTCAGCTGCGCTTCCGAAGGACACCCTAAAATAGGCAATTCAAGGTACACACCTAAAGTTCTGCTTCCCTTCCTTGGCCTGGCCGTTTTCTGTGCATTTGGCCTTTTATGACTCCTTTCCAGTGGAAGTAGACTCTCTGTTCAGGCCTTTCCGAGTCATTTTCTGTTAAATCATTTGATTTCCCCACTCTTGTTGTCAAAAAACTTCCATATTCCTCATTTCATGTGATATTGGTGGAAACTGTAAAAGGCCGGGTAGGTACTGTTATCTCAATAGTTCCTAATGTCACATGGATAGTGATTTGCTTTGCTGGGAATAAATTATGACCTTCAGATTTTTCATTCCTTTCCCCCTTTACGTTAGTTAAGCTAAATAAAGGAGAAAAAACTACCAAGGTCTTAATAGCTACTGATTACTGATGTCTTTAAGTTGTAAAACACAAACTAGAGATTATAGGTTAGGAAATGTCTTTGAAATATTATAATTTTTGGACATGGGATTCAAAGCATTTGGTGATGTGTGCTTATTATAAATTTTCAAAGGGTACATATAGTCTTAATACTAATTATTCTTGGCCCAAGTGTACAGGGGAGACAAAACATGCAGAAATACTGAAAAACACTGACCCTGAAATGAATAACACATTTGTAAGCGGGGCACCATTTGGGGGAAATAACTATGCCGCACGTTTTCTTGTGTATCTAACTGGAGAGTTAAATAGGATAAAACACAGGCATGGCAAGTGATCTGCCTGCTTAAAATCTTTCGATGGTTTCCGCTGTGGGGTGTGTGGATGTCTGTTGCCCCCGTGAAGCTCCCACTGAAATTTAATCCTCACTGTGGTGGTGTGGGGAGGTGGGTCTTAGTGGAAGGTGTTTGGGTCCTGGGGCTGATCTCTTGGGAGTGGCTCGGTGCCCTTCTCATAAGAGTAAGTTCTCTCTTGAGCATCTAGATTAGCTCTTGAAGGAATGGATTAGTTCCTTATTATAAAATTTATAATAAGCACACATCACCAAATGCTTTGAATCCCATGTCCAAAAATTATAATATTTCAAAGACATTTCCTAACCTATAATCTCTAGTTTGTGTTTTACAACTTAAATTACCCATTTTCAGGCATTCCGTTACAAGCAGCACGAAAAATGGGCTAAGAAGAGTTACTATTGCTTTTTTGTATTTCTTTTATATTTCCTTTACATTTTCCTAACATATGTATATACATTAGAAAGTATCTTTTAAGGAATGCTTATGGGTGACTACAGTGAGAATTTGGGAGTGGGCAAGAGAGTCATATGCTCTCCAAGAGTGACACGTAATTCCTCTGTTGAGAATCTTTGGCCTGCCATCTGAGCATTGAAACTCCTCAACAGAATTGTTCTTGTGGGTCTCACCTGGGCCACCCTATTATTTTAGCATCATGCACTGCCATCCCCTTTCTAGGCCCTCATGGCTTAGCCATGCTGGGTTTTTGCCCTTTCCTGAATTTATAGATCAAATCACCTTTAGTCACTTCTCTGTGAGGTCATTCTTAACTTCTTTTTTTTCCAGAATCCAGAACATTTGCAAATCGTCCTCATGTGTTCCTAAAATTGCACAATGTCTGAAAAATAGTTGAAATATCTGTAAATATTCCATGAATTCATAAATGAGTGAATACATGTGACCAAAGTCAGAGGCTAGTTAATATCCGTAGGAAGAAAACCAGTGAGAATTCACCAATTGTGCTTTGCCTACATCTTTCATTGTTGGAGTGAGGCATTCTGGTTTGATGGCAGACTACGAAAGAGGTTTTAAAAATCTTGCATTTCATACCAGACGTCCAAGGTCATCAAATAGCTTTATGAGAGTGGATGGGGAAAAGTGCCTGTTAAATGCTCTTTCCATGGTAATAGCATTGCTTAGCTTCTGTCCACTATTGGGAAGATAATAATCTATCGCTTGGTAGTTTCTCTTGTTTCCTTTTCAAATCCTCAACGTTCTATCCCCAACAACAGGGGATAACCACATTATTACTGTCTTTTCATAAGCTGTTCAAGTGAACCCTTTACCATGTCTAAGTCAAAATCTTCTAGGTTCAAAACACAATTAACTTCTGGCTCTTTGGGGAAAGCAGAAAAATAAATAAATAAACCTGTTCCCTATGTAATTATGCTACCCAAAGAGTCAAACTACTCTGTACACTTTGCACAGAGGTCAACTGGAATAATTATTACTAATAATGCTTGATATTATATATTTTAATGCTGTTCTCTCAGGAGATCAAATCGCCTTACACACATTATCTCATTAATCCCTACTCCAATTTGTGAAAATAGAAAGAAGTGGGCTTTTTATGCTCATGTGAAAGAGTTAGTCCCTGTCTCAGATGTAGCAGCTGAAGTCCAAGGAGGTTAAGCAACTTGCCCAAGGTCGTACACTATGTCAGCTGCTGATTTAGATCTTTTTATTCTTAAGTCCTGTGTTTTCTCCTCTAAACCGCACTGCCTTCAGAAATAGTCCCTTCAGGATTCACTGCATCATACACTGACCCATATCGGGGTTGAATTTTATTAAGTAGCACGAGGTTAAGCCCTTTACAAAAGAGGCCCCGAGTCAACAGGGAGAACATTGCATCTTTGTTTTGTACAAGGTCTTCTCAGTATGAATGAACTGTCAGAATAATTTCAAAATTCATTGTTCTTTCGGGTTTAGAAATGGCATACTTCTGTTTACTGGCGAGGGGTGAGCATGCAAGTAATATTAAACCACAGCAATGAAAAAAACAAGATCCTACTGTCAGTAGAATTAAATTTTTTTTCCCCTAACTGCATTCCTGTACTACCCTAACACTCTGTGACTTTGATGCTGAGGATGTAAATGAAAGAGAACAAAATCTAAGCTGTTTGAATCTTCAAAATCAATAGCAAACATTGTTTGAATATTACATTGAACAGCTGTAATACGAGTGTAACTTTTCAGCCCTGGGGCTTCAACCATTAAGCCTAAAGAATGACAGTTCTAAGCCAAAACAGTATTTTGAAAGGCATTTCACTGTCACTTTGTTTCAAAAAGCATTTCTTACTGTGATGAAATGTAATATAAATTGAAGAAAGAATTAAACTCTCTCCTGTAATGGAGAATCCAAGGACAGGCGTACTGTAGGGATATTTTTCTCTTTCCTCTGGACCAAAAATTGATGTTTAGCTGGGGGCAAGTTAAAAAAGAAAAGCAACAACATGATTCTGGAACACTTTAGGGATAATAAGGCAATGTTGCTTGGATATGGCTTTGGCCAAAGGTTCAGGAAAATAGAACAGGGACCAGCTTCTCAACATGGAGTCTGTTTCTGAGCATTGTAACTCTACAGGAAAGCTTCCCGAAATCTGTCATTCTGCTCCAAGCAATCTTTGACTCCTTGGGTAATTAATTCTTTTCACTGAAATATGCTGTTCAAGCCCTGCTATATATTTTTGCCTACATCGAGAATTCCTGGAGAGTAACAGAGAATAAGGCGCTGTCCCAATGGTGAGAACTACTCTTCAAAGATAAATATCGCCTCTGTTTTATGTTTTGTTTAAATTGGAAAAGAACAGTCCAACAAAGGCTGCATAGTGTCAGTGTTTAAGATTGAGTTTTTGTGATTTACAAAAAAAGGAAGAAAAACCTTGTACAACAGAAACCATGAAACTTACTATGTGATTGCCTCCTATTTCACCAGCTGACTTAAAATATTTTAAAAACATGTATTTTTAGAACTTGGAAGCTCAATACAAATTGTAAGTAGATTGTAATGAACTCCTGAGATATGAAGTCTGCTGGAAATATCATCTGACTCTAAAATCCTACATTATAAATATGTTAAGTTTAACACATGGTATGCTTTAAAAATATGTTGGGATTATAGGAAAAGATTATAAAAACACAAAATTATAATACAAATTTTCTCAGCAGGCTTTATTGACAGTTCATTGGTAATTCATTGAGGTTTTGCTGATTCATCTTATTTTCCTATAATTATATTTCATAAATGCTTTTAAGTTGTAATCAGGTATTAGGTTTTTGCTTTTTTAATTTCACCTTTCTACTAATTAATGAAGCTATTTTTTTGTAGTTTTATTGTGTAGTGATTAAGGATACCACAAGCTTTGTGCCCCTGGGTAGGGACGGACAACTCCGTCCCTCAGTTTTCTCATTGTACTATGGTGATAATAATAATACTTGTCCCATAGAATTGTTGTAATGATTAATAAATTAATTTGGGGCAAGTACTCTGAGTTTTTATTAATATTTGTAGCATTATCAGGATTGTTCTTTTGTAAACAACTTAGCTTTCTATCCATTTTAACCTTTTTTTTTTTTTTTAAATAAATCGATGAAAGAGCACTCGAGTGGGAGTCAGGATAACTGTGTTCTTTTTACCAGTCCTGAATATATCATTGTTTAGGTCACTTGGGAATTTTTATTTCAACACTTCGGATTTTTAATTTCCTTCTTTTTTAAAAAAAATGAAGGAGCTAAAACAGGGTAATATTTTCAAAGCATTTAGAAACCAACCTGTAAATTAAAAGTCAAATAAAGGACTAACGTGATCAGTGGTCACACCTTTCTTTTCTCGCGGAAGTACATTATAAAAACCACAATACAGGATCATTAGGCTCTCACAAAAAATAATTTTTCATATGACAAAAAGGAAGAAAAACCTTGAAATAGAGTCTTTTTCATTAAATAAACTTAGTTTTATGAAAAACTGCACAGAATAATAAATAAATTTTAGAATCAATTTCAGTTGAGAACTCAAGACAACTAATGCCGCCTTACAAGCTGAGTTATGAGACCACCTTGAAGGATTTGCAAAAGAAATTACGGAAAGCAATTTTGTGAATCCAAACATGCTCAGCCACTTTGCAAGTAGGAAATTATTAAAAGCAGAGATAGTAACAGGGTTTGGGGGAAAAGCGGTGCTGTTAAGCACCATTCCATTTCCTCAAATGGGAGCTGTTAGGAGTGTGAGGTGTCTGCCCCACACTCCTAGAAACATTGTGGGAAGAATGTTCAACTGCACTCTGGAGCTTGGAAGGCATCTTAATGTACTGTGAGCTGTGAAGGGCACTGATTTCCAAAGAAAAGCAGAAAAACAGAGAAATCCTTTCTCCGGCCAACATGCCTACCCAGGAAGTAACTGAGTGTCACCCCGGCACCGGATGTAAAGTGTATGCTAATAAACCAGCAGAGACATGAAAGAGCCTGAGACCTCTTCGGGGGTTCTTTGGGATCCCAATGTTATGGAGCAAGTGAGGTAAAGGGCTGGGAAGGAACCAAGGTCGTGAGTGGGGGGGGGAGGCATTCATCCTCATGCAGGGCACAACTTTGGCTAAGAATTTGTGAGGGGTGGGAATGTCTCAGGTATTCTGTGACAGTTCCCTGTGAGATTTAAATTGGAGGTCAATGAGTTCCCTATTTAAATGAGAGGTAAATGTAGATACCTGCCTGGCTGTGGTGAACGTGACATTCGTGGATCATGGCAGATTTACTAAGAACTTTTCATCCTTTTATTCATTTTTCCCCTCCTCATAGAAGTTAGAAAATCTCAGTGAGCCAAATGAAGAGTGGTAAAAGGGCAAATTGGGGTGAAGGGAGGAAATGCCCGTCATGCTCTGCGATCAGTGGATGGCTTAGTATGAGTCAGGTTCAAGGTGGTAAGGGGGAAGAGGAATGCTCTCGGAGTAAAACATGATGCTTTTTAAATTGCATCTATGGACAGCTATGAACAAAGATTGTTTTCACTAAGAGTAAGAAAAAAGTCACGGGACTTACCCTACATCTCATTCATTGGCAGGAGAAGATCAAGGCTTAAAGAATAATGTTAAAAAGAATAAAGAAATGAAAATAAAATGGCTTTAATGACACATCTCACAAGGTATGCATTTCAACATGACTCTTGCATTCATTGCAATACTCTCCTTGAATTGAGGGCATGTATTTTTTGTTTTATTTTTCTACATTTCACTGACAACTTTCGCATTGTAACATTAATGAAGTAGGAAACCAGTTGATTAGATGAAATCTGTGATCTCTTTATCACACAGAGATAGAAGATAAATTAACAAATATGTATTCCACCTTTTATCTTAAACTAAGCTATTTAGCTGTTTATTAGATAGTAAAATAGTAACAACAATAATAAAATGCTTACATTGAGAAACCTAAGTAAAATAAGTAATTTGATATTTATATCAACATGTAAGTAAATGTATATTTGCTGCTGAGGGAAAACAGCTGGATTCTAACAGTCTGCGTGCTTATGAATGGGAAGACTGGCTTGGGGTCATGGTGGTTATTATACTTTATATTAGTTGAATTATAGTGTGTAAGGAGGCAGAATTATCCTTCTGCTATTTCTTAAGGGAGAGGCAAACAAAGGTACAAAATTCAGTTAAAATTGAACCAGCTAAAGTTGGAGGTTCAAGGTCCATCTGGAACCAAAAAGATGATTGTAAGAATAGTTTTTGTTCAGGTAATCAGATTATCAATGAAAAGATATGACCTACTTGTCAGAGAACATCCTATAGTATAGACAGTTTTCTTGCTTGTCCTTATACCATGTTCTTTCAAACCAGTGTCAGGAATTGACCCCCTACTTTGAAGTCTTAGCTCAAGCATTGGGTCCTGCCTAAAAATAAATCTTAACATCTCCATAAAAAACTGTCACTTCCATCTTTTACAAACCTGCTGAGTCTTATGCCTTCATTTTAGCACCTAGTACATTGAGTTAAAATTGTTTAGTTTTTATTTCCCTTTTACTGTAAGAATTTTGCTACATGAGGGCCACAATTATTTTTTTCTATCTCTGTATCCCCAAGCCTAGAATAGTGCTTATTCTACATTAAACTTTAATATAAATGTTTATTAACTTTTTCAGTGTAAATCATCCCCATGAAAATTGAAATTTTATATTGTTTATCCAAATGTCCCACCTACATAGAATCAGACATGGGGAAATTTGAGTTATGGAATTTTCCACCATTTATCTGGTATTTGGAAGTATATATGCAAAATTGTTTTTTGTCTGTTTTTGAAGAATTACCACCTATTGATAAATGAATAACATGTTTCTAAATGGCTAGGATCTGATTTTAAGTTTTGTTCTTTGGATATTTTGAACTTCTCCTAGCTCTTGCTTCTTTATATGTGAATTGGATATAAAATTAGTACCTAATTGGATGGTGGGGAGTAAATGACTAAACACAAAGGAAAAATATAAAGTACTAGAAAGACTCTGAAAGAGAGTGTGGTCTCAATGAGTGTTCGCAATCATGGCGCATATTTCAGACTTTCGTATCTGTAAAGCTGAGCATGGTAGCTGGTTTCAGCGGAGCATGATAGCTGGTTTAAGCTGGCTTCACTGAAAGCAGAGCCCTAAATGGAGTTCCGGCTAGGGTGGGGGGCAAGGTGTGTATTAGATTCCCACCTGTGCAGAGAAGAAGGGGCAACTTGGTGCAGAGGAAGAAAGTCAACTCCAGTGCCAGTCATCAATGTTTCTGTCACCCTGGAGGGAAACTTGGATGTGAATATTGGGAAGCAAAATGTCCACCTTTTTGAGGTAGAACTGACTACTGAGGGTGTCCATCCTTTGGGCTGTGGGCTGCATGCTGATTTTGCAAGGACTTTTTGATTGTTATCTGTGTGTTGATATCATGAAAAGTATGAGTGGACCTGTGTTTGGCTAATCAGCCTTCATCAGTGTTTGTGTATGGAATGTGTGGCCCAAG
This sequence comes from Perodicticus potto, assembly GCA_963574655.1. Taxonomy (NCBI): domain Eukaryota; kingdom Metazoa; phylum Chordata; class Mammalia; order Primates; family Lorisidae; genus Perodicticus; species Perodicticus potto. Next base: position 38,681 of record CAUYRH010017570.1, read on the forward strand.
ACAACTCTTATTCTTCCGTGGGCATCAGAAAAGAAAAAAAAAGGTTGGACACCCCTGAAAGCCTTGACCCCACCTCACTTGTCCCCAGATGTGGGTTGCCCCTGAAAGCAGACCAAGACCTTGGGGCATGTGGCTTTCTGCAGAAGACCCCGAAGTTGCGGACAGTGGGAGCCCGTCCACTGATCCCTGCCTTTGCTTTCTGTGGCCTATCTGAGCTGTTATTGATAGGACAACTCCTTTTGTACCTTCCCTCAAATGTAAGCCACATTGTGTCCACAGAGAATGAATTTCAGAATTCTTTCAGTGTTAAAACAAAATTATAATTTTTCCATTTTTTTGTAGTATTTTTACTTCTATCTATAGAGATATCTCCATAAAAATCATTTCCCTTCCCATTCCTTTAAAAAGTAAATCCAAAACAAGAATGTTATTCTACATCTATCACGACCTATAATGACATATATATATTAAGTATCTTCAATGAGCAAGGACTCAACCAAATAAAAAATACAAGCATTTTATTTTCCTCATTTTCCTTCCTTTCTTTCCCTGTTCCCTTCCCATTCCTCTTCTTTTTTTCCTTTCTTTTACTTTTGAAATTTACTTTCCCTCCTTTTGTTCCTTCCCCATTGCGTTGTTGTCATCTATTGCAATTCTCTATGTTGACTAGTTTCCAAGTCCTGCAAAATTTTAGTGTATTTTCTTACAGAAATAAGTATCAGTAGGCCTCACTTTTGTTCATGAGTTATATGCCTCTCAGTAAAATTGTATTTGCATTTCAATTTTGTTCATGTACTATTAAAGTTTGTCATGGTCTTGCTTCAAATGACCTTGGGGCTTCTCATAACTGAATTTGTTGAGCGTTTCCTTTCAACAGTCGCAAAAAAGGGGGGGGGATGGGCTCCAAAAATCAAAGAAAATGTACTTACATGGAAATTAATAGACAGGTTAGCAAACTAAATCTTTTTCTATGCTTCATTGGTGTTTGGGAAAGGTCAGAGAAAATTATTCGAGGTTCCTTTTTAGTCAGATATCATATGCATTTTTTTAATGTAGTCAGGCATTTAGTAAATTTCTCTATAAACAGTGTCCAAAGAACATAGGTATTTTTAAAGGCTCTGTGTAGATATGTGGTTTTGATTGGATTGTATAGATTAAATCTAGAAATGATTTTTTAGGGTAGAAACATCTTGAAAGTGATTGCATTACCCCCGGAGGCTAAATATATATATTTTTAATACTTACAAGCTGAGAGTAAATTGTAAGTACATCCCTACCCTGGCTTTAATGCTGTTCTTTGAAAATACAGTATTTAATATGTGTATTTCTTTTGCAAATCAGACATATGGGGCTCAATTTATAAATATTTTTATTTAAAACTTAAATCATGCAGATAAAAAAAATCAAAAAGAAATGTATAAAACCACTTTCTCCCAAAAGAGATGCAAAAAATTACTTCTTGAAACACTGGACTACAGAAACATTTGCATTTAGTAAGCTGCATTATTTATAGACGGAGGACTGTAACCTCTCATCCCCATCTAGTAGTTTATTTTACATCTATAAGATTTACCAAACAAAAGTAAGCGAAACATGTGTTGAGCAATAAATAAATACCGCTAGTGAGCTTCTGTATTCTTTTAGCATTACAGTATTTTCATCATTTTTTGACATAAAGATGTGTTTTGCAAGGAGGGAAAAGCACATTTTGAAATAACTAGTTAAGCAGGGGATGAAAAACTGGTAACAAAAAGAGAAGGGAAATGGTTTTGATTTCCATTATGCTTAAGGTCATACGCAGGTCATGTTTAATGCAGATTCCATTTTCATATATTTTAATAAAATCTGTATAGGAAATTTAAGTAACAGCTGGGGAAAGAATTTGATCTAAAGGAGCAAAACTAAGTGTCACTTTAACATTAACCTTCAAGTGATGAATAAGCAAACAGAATAAAAAAAAAAGAATGTCTTCTCTAAATTAGAAGGCAGCAATATCTGAGCCCTAGCTACTGATGTAAAGAAATATTTGATAGTTGTGGCCTCAAAACAAGAAGTCCTCAGTTCAGCTTCACAACAAGGGAAGCAAATTAAATACCAACACATATATTTTATTTAGAGACTGTCAACATAATGGGGGGAAAGAGTTAGGTGTCAGCTTATCCTGCCCTTGGAATTTTTTCAAAATACTGTGGCAGGAATTGAAATTGTAACAATCGCTCCCTATATCTGCTCTTCCTACTTTGCGTATTTTCCCAGAGAGATGGAGTCTACACTTTTATAACTTTGCTGTCATTCTTGGAGAAGAGACTGATCTGGGTCTTTCTTTTAGCTCCGTCTCCTATTCTAGTGCTTTTTTAAGACACACATTGCATCCCTTTGTATAATAGCTATCATGCCAGGAAGAGTATAATTGCAACTTCAAGCACGATTTCAGGTTTCAAAGATGAAATCACTCACGTTTCCCTTAGACATGGCATTACGAATCCGCTTTCTTTCCCCTGGGTGGTAGCCTGCTTATTTCTGTAATTTACACGGCTGTTTTCTTTTGCATTGTGTGAAATGGAAAATAATTCAAAGAGGTTCTGAGTGAGCAGTACGAATGTCTGCTGCCCAAATGCTTGAGTCACTATGTAATAATTGGCTTGAATATACAGATAGGCCATTATGGGACTTGTTAAAGTTTGTGTCAGGTTCCTGCAATAATTATTGAAGGCCTAATTCAGACCAGCTTTCCTCCACAAAATTAAATAAAAGAGGTATTGGCTACACCATGCATGGGGGGGATTAGCCAATTCTCTTTGCACAGCAGTGACCTTTGTGTCCCCTCTATTAACGAGTGGGAAAGATTTAACTGCACTGCACGCGCCCTTGTATTTTCCGCTCGTTATTAGAAACACGTCAAAATGAGTTCAGTAACTCTTCAGTCTTTTTAAACCTCACCTGTTCCTCAATCAAGCATTTCAAGCCTTGTCTTTTCTCTTTCTTTTCTTCCTTCCTTTCTTACCTTGCCTTCCGCCCTCCGTCACTGCCTCCGTTCTCTATCAAACGCAGAGCTTGTTGGAGTTTTTATCTTGCATAATTCTGTAGGCGTCCTAAAACTGCACACCAGTGAAGTTCTGCAAAATAATTGTGCTGCTTGTCAACTAAAAAGAGAATATATACACTGATACTTGCCGTGGAGGTCATACTGTCTCTCATATTTTGTGATTTAATTGCATACCGAATGTAGGCTCCGATCTGTTAGAGAAAAAGATGGATGCACTTGATGAGGTCATCTTTTACCCTCCACATCATATTTCACTTAAGTGGTAGTCAACGTGTAGCCCTAATTGGCAGTCGAATCAGAACTCTGTTGACTGTAGCTAAATGCATATTGCCTAATTGTATAATTCACATAACTTCATGCAAAATTCAAGGTATGAATGCATTTCCAAGGATGGAATCTCTGAGCATGAATCAATGACATTTTCTTTTAATTTTGAAAAGTTCATTTATTCATTGGCCTGTGACTTCATGGGTCAGTTAATTACTAGATTTCAGAGTTAATTAGGTTAATGGACATATAAGCTCTAGAACAGATATGGAACCAATTATTTTAATGTATCATAAATCTGGCTGCTTTTTGGTTTCTTTTCCGAGGTTATGAATAATCTTTAAAAATATTTGCTTGCATAAATCCGAGTTTTTTCTTTTTTCTTCTTTCACATTAATATGTTAATTTCATTTGTAATAAGGGACATTTAGTAAATACTTTTCTGATATATTTATTTTGAAATTTTAATGAGAAATATTTAATAAAATTCAAGTTCTGCAATCTTTTTTTTGATTTCTTAAAACTTAGTAGTCAATTGCCCTCGGCAATTGGGTGGGATCACACCTACGGTGCATCTTAGTAGGGTACTGGTGAAACTTATTAAATGCAGAGTATCAATGTCTTTATATAGTGATTAAGAAAATGCTATGAGGGCTATCTCTCACAGTACGATCAAAATGTTTCTGATTGTATATGAAGCACATTCTGCCCTATGATTGCACCAATGTACACAATTATGATTT
>CAUYRH010017571.1:0-38686 GCA_963574655.1 Perodicticus potto
CATACAATCGGAGATATTTTTATCCACCTGATTAATGTAACATTCATGATATTTTCTCATTTACTATGTGAAAACAATTTTGATCCATATTTAGAAGATTTCTCCTGACCCTTCACATATGCACCACAAGTGTGATCTCACCCTTTAGAGGGTGGGGGGAGAGATGATAAAAGATGATCTGTTTTAAAAACCTCTAACTATACAGAAAGAAGATGATACTTATAACTGTTCATTTATGTAGAGTTCTATGTTCAAAATTGGGACGTAGAGCTCAGGAGAACTAGAGTGTGCCTTCCATTCTGCAACTGGCTAAATGTTGAGGTTTCTATCTCCAATTTACGCAACCAAAAAGTGAATGATGAAACCCCCACCCATACAACAGTATCATATTGTGATTCTAAAGAAAATGAAAGAATCATAATACTGCAATGTAGTTTACAGAAAGAATTTTTGATTTCCAGAAAACAATTACCTCACAAGGACTGTCTCACACATTCTGGAGCCGTGTGCTGGCATGTAACAGCATGTGTTGATATTTCTGTATATCTACTAGCTTTCATGTTTGGGAACGGTGTGACAGATGCTGGAATTTATGGTACCAAGTCACACTGGCCCTCTTATGTATTGTGCTAATACTCTTGCTATAGCCCAGCTTTTCAGGTGGAAACACTGAAGCTCAGGAAATTTAAATTATTTACCTAAAAAATGCCAGGGCTTCTCAATTTTAAAGTCCTGAAATGAATTATCAAGTCCTTAAATAAATTATCTCAAGGTTTACATCAAATTTCTGAAAAATTTAGTGAATAAATTATGATGTGAGGATGATTCTTAATTTTATTTCACAGAGAAGTAAGGTTTTATTTAAAAGTTCATTACATAATGTGTCTGTTCAATTTTATTTCATAGATGTATCTATCCAATTTCATTTCACAGACATTGACATTGATTGATTGGCATAGAACAGTTGCTAATAAATATTTGTTGACTGCATTCATGCATTATAATTGAGTAATACTACACAGACAGTTCAAATTTTATCACCAATTATCTATGTGATTTCTGACTTCAATTCTTCTAATTATAATTACTTCAAATTTACTAGCTTCAAATACTAGTTTCAAATGCTTAGGATTTTATACATTTAAGTGACTTGCCTGAGGTCACATATCCATCTGGTGATAGAGCTGGCAGTGAAAATGGCTACTGAAATAAGTTTTCTTTTAAAACAATTATCTTTTATACTAACTACATTTTTGAACTGCAGAATCCGTGCTCAGGGGATTCATTTTATCATATTGGCTGCTATTGATTCATCCAGTCAGTTTCAATAATGAGAGCCTACAGTGCCATCTTTGGATTAAATACTGCATATAGTATTCCAACTGGCACATTATGTCTGATAGAGAGCTTACCTTTACTGCACTTTTCCTGGGTGCCAGACACTATTCTGAGTGCTTCACATTAGCACCTTCAATCTACACAATAACCCTGTGAGGCAAATCCTGTTGATATCTCCATTGTACAAAGAGAAACCTTAGGTATACACACACACACACACACACACACACACACACACACACACACAAGTTGCCCTAAGTTATATAGCTAGTAAATGACAAGGTGAAAATTCCACTCATAATTGTGAATTTAGTTAGTTTGGTTTGGGATCAGAATAATAATTGCATTTTTTCTTGGCAGGAAATAAAATGCAGTTGCACATTAGGGGATTTTAAGACACAAGATTTTATATACATTAAACAGCTCAAAAGTCTACAATTCTACATGCCACCTTAAAGTGAGTATTAAATGTAGGTTTTTAGATCTGTAAAAGCAACTGAGGCTTTATAATGTTTTCTGCTGTACTTGTAAATGTAAATAGATCTGGTAAAAGAACAAGTCTAGATTAACAGAAAACTATTTTTCCTTCCTTCCACTCCCAAAATAGAGAAAATTTTTTTTTCACAAATGTGAAGAAATGAAGCTGTTAGGTTTGATGGAATCAAATGTATTCAGAAATCAAATGTAACGCATTGTTTTAACAATCCATTAAACTAGCGACTCTTCCCTCTATTGCACCTGACGTTCTTTTCAAAATACCACCAAATGCTGACATGCCATCATTTGACAGAGATTGCTTGTCAAAAATGAAATATATTCTTAGAGTGTCTTTCACTAATAACAGTCCTCACAGCTGCAAGAACAAGGAACACTTCACTCCTCCCATCCTCCTCTATTATCGGTTCTTTTTTGAAATGTCAACTTGCAGAAATCTTTAAAATGCAGAGGATGACTCTGTCAAACCATACACACCCTTGAATTCATAAAATGACCCAACCCACTAAAATATCAGTAAGTTAAGGATGAAATATAAAGTTCACAGTACTAGTAAAAGAACGTGTTTTTATTTTCAAAAGCTTACTGCTACTCTAAAAATTTCAGCTTGGAATATTTTCAATTGCAAAGGACTTTGCATTCCCCTTTGAAACAAACCATTAAATCATTTGAGAATTATTGCATAAATAATGAATAAACAGAGGAAAATTAGGTCATTTAAATTTTCTTTAAAGAATGGACTGTGGGTTAATCTTAGAAATTTCAATGGGGAATGAAATTCACTATTTGTCACATAATATTAACAGCCTTTCTATTTATGATTTCCCAAAGCACCCATAGTGTAATTTTATAACCTGCAGGCATCTAAATAGGCATTCATATTTAAAATGAAATTGAATCAATTGAACAAAGTAAACAGCATATACTTTAAGAACTCTGGACTTTTAAATACACACATTTTTCAAATATATTAGAATATAATCACCTTGTGTTACATTTAACCATAAATAATTTTTATCTCTAAATACTTTCTAAGTGTTCTGTAATGTGACATTAATACAATTATTTGAAAAAGTATACTCAAATATTACACACATATTTATATACAAAAATGTTCAAATCAATATTCATAATACTGAAACATAAGAAATAAGCCAAATGTAAGTGGACTGGTTAAAGAATAGGAATATTTATTTTGCAAAAAAATGACAGAATAGCCCTCAAGTAGTACATATCTATATTTAGCAGGCAACATCTATGACACCAGAATATATGGATCAAATTTATTTTATACATAGATATAGAGATATGTAGTATAGATATAAACCTACATTTATAAACTTACATAAACAATCCAGCCAATTTTCACCTACTGTATCAGGGTTAGGAAAGACGCAGAATCAAAAGAAAAGGTGTTGCATGTGTGTGGGGAGGAGTACATTTATGTGTAGAGAATGGTTTCAGGAAGTGGTTTGCATCTGAAATCTTTCATGCCTTCTGTGTGGAAGAGAGAATCACAAGTGCATGAATCCATGTGCCTGGCTAAAACTGTTTTCCTATATGCAGATTTTCTTTCACCCCTTCAAGTAAAAAGTCAACCCTACTTTTAAAATACATGCCAAAGGTGGAGTCAGGAACTGACTCCAGAAAGTGATTTTCACACATCTGGTTAAACTCGGCACAGGAATATGAGAAAACAAGTCATTGTGTATGGTGGGGTGCAAGCGTGGGGGTCTGGCCATTGGTATTCAACTGTTTAAGGCTTTGCAACTGATTAAGGTAGGCCCATCTGTATTATCCATGATAATCTCCTTATTTAAAGCCAGTTGATTAAAGACTTTAATTACCATTTCAAACTAACTCCCTTCACAATATCCAGACAAATGATCAATTGAATAAGTAAGAACTATGCCCAAACCATAATGACACATCAAAAGACAAACAAAAAAAAAATCCTATCTTTCCAGCAACTATCGTCTCTTTCCTGTATCATTATAATAACCTCCTAACTGGGCTCCTTGATTCTGCTATTGGGCTTATTTAGTCTGTTCTCAACACAGTAGCCACAGTGATCCTGTTATCATCAAGAACAGATTATGACACTCCCCTGCTCAAACCCGCTCACTCTCTTACTTCCCATTTCTCTCAGAGTTAAAATGAAAATGTTCTTTATTACTTAAAACTGAAAATATTGAAGGCAATACAGAAATGAAGACACATAAATATAAAGGATCAAAGATACAGCAGGAAAAATCAGAATTCTCATCTGAAACGAGACATGGCATATATATGGCATTTGAGACATATATATGTGTTTAAAAAAAATAAAAGTTCATAATACTAAGTCCAGTCAAAATATCTCCCCCCCCCTCAAAAAAGATAGATAAGTAATAAAGTGTACATACATAGAAAACTGAGATAATTTGTTGAAAGAAATTCTGGAAGCAGAAAGAATGTGATACAGAAGAAATGAAAAACTCTGGAAAAGTCAGAAATAAAGGTAAATATAAAAAATATTCCTGTATTTTGCTAATTGTTTTAAAAGATAATTGATAATGATGGGTCAGTGTAGGTGCATCATGTGTAAAAGTCCGCTCAGGTGGAAATTATTTATAGAAGGAAGACTGCGCGTGTCTAGTTCAGAGGACATATAGGAATCTCTATACCTTTTGTTCAATCTTTATTTGAAATTAAAACTTCTTTAAAATATTAACTTTAAAAAGATAATTTGTCATGTAAAGCAAATTTATTATCAATATATTCAAAACTTAAAGCATAAGAAAAATAAAATTTATAAAAATAATAGCTGGCTCGGTGCCTATGGCTCAACAGGCTAAGGTGCCAGCCACATACACGTGAGCTGGCGGGTTCAAATCCAGCCCGGGCTGCCAAACAACAATGATGGCTGCAACCAAAAAAAAAAAAAAAATAGCCAGGCATTGTGGCGGGTGCCTGTAGTCCCAGCTACTTGGGAGGTGGAGGCAGGAGACTCACTTGAGCCCAGGAATTGGAGGTTGCTGTGAGCTGTGATGCCACAACACTCTACCCACGGGGACAGCTTGAGGCTCTGTCTCAGAAAAAAAAAATAATAATAATAATAGCCAAAAAGGTGAAAGAAAAGATTTAGAAGTATACTGAAAGGATTTTACATTATACATAAAAACATATATTATTATTTGAGGAAAGACTGTGTTAATTAAAGTTGTGTATTTTCAACCTTAGAGTAACCACAAAAGTAATGGAAAATGAATTTTTGAAATACTAATATAATAAAAATATGTAAATAAGCACAAAATACAAAATAATGAGAAAATAAATATTACTAAGGTCAATAAGGGGCAATAGTAGATATAAAACAGAATTATTTAAAATATTCAACCAATAAAAAATTAAATAGAACAAAGAGTAAATATGGTAAGTGTTTATACAACCATATCCATACTTGCAATAAATGTAAACTTTCTAAAAGTGCCAGTTAAAAACTGTTAGCTTTTTAGAATGAATTAAAATCAGGATACATATATATTTATATGCTGGCTATAAAAGTGCATTTTAACTATAAACACATGGATTGATTAAAGCTAAAGAATATAAAAGGTATATCATGTAATCACTATTAAAAGAATGCTTAAGTAGAAATATTAATATCACTCAAGACTTCAGCAAAAAGAATACTATCAGAGTTAAAGAAGGTAGTTAAACAATCATAAAAGTATCTATTTACCAAAAAGACCTAACACCATTGAGTGCATATGCTTCTGGAAATGGAGCTGCAAAAATATGAAACAAAACATAATGCAACTGAAAGAGAGCTAGACATTTGCACAATTATAGATTAAGACCTTAACATTATCTCTCAATATTTGATAACATAAGTGTAAACAAAAGCAAGAAGCATAGAGAAGTTGGCAGCAATACTGTGACAAATGTAAGCCAATTGTCATTCATAGAACATTCCATCAAACAAAAGCAGAATAAACTACTTTTCCAAGAACTATGTAATATTCAACAAGAGAGATGTTATTCTGGAAGCTATATTTCAACTGAACAAATTTGAATAAATTATAATAATACAAAATTTTCTCACTTACCAAAACTAAATAAAACTAGAAATCAATAACAAAAGACATACCTGGAAAATCCTCAGATCATTTTTTCTTTTCCTATTTTCTAAATAATCCATGGTACAAAGAGCAAGCCATTATGAAAATCAAAAAACATTTTTAACTAAATAAAAATGAAAAAACATAAGAATGTTGGTATAAATCTAAAGAAGTACTTAAGAGAAAATTATAATGTTAATTATTTTATATTAAAAAAATATAAAGATCACAAATCAATAATGTACATTTCCCCCTTAAGAAATTAGAAGACCGTGAAATTAAGCCCAAAGTAAAAAAGTAAGAAAGCAAGGTTTTTGTTTCTAGTCCTTATCTTAAACATTGTTATTGTTTTTAAATTTTAAGCCTTTTTAATTTTGTGAAGGCAAAAAGTGGAAACCAAATAAACACATGTATATGAACAGAGAAAATAAAAATAAAAAAAGTAAGAAAGCAATTATAAAGACAAATGTAACAATCAATGCATTAAAAAATAGAAACAGAATTAGGTCAATGAAACCAAAAGCTGCTTTTCTGAAAATATTAATAAAATTTTAAACTAGCCAGATTGATCAAGAAGAGAGAGAGGAAAACAGGAAGAGAAGACAATTTATCAAAATTAGAGAAAAAAGAGAGGATATTTTTGCAGATCAGAACAGATTCAACAGTTGTTAGATTCAAAATAAAAAAATATTTTTTTTTTTGTAGAGACAGAGTCTAACTTTATCGCCCTCGGTAGAGTGCCGTGGAGTCACACAGCTCACAGCAACCTCCAAATCCTGGCCTTAGGCAATTCTCTTGCCTCAGCCTCCTGAGTAGCTGGGACTACAGGCCACCACAATGCCCGGCTATTCGACCGAGGCTGGGTTTGAACCTGCCACCTTTGGTGTATGGGGCCGGCACCCTACTCAATGAGCCACAGGCGCCACCCCAAAATAAGAAAATATTAAAACAATTTTACTCCCATAAATCTGCCAACTTACATAAAATGAGCAAATTTCTTGAAGGGCACTATGAAAGAAGATATTGATAATTAGAATAGTTATGTTTAACAAAGAAACCTAATTCAAAGTATTTTCAATTACAGAGGATCCTCATCATGACAATGACAAATGTTAAGAGTCAAAACTTTTTAAAGAATGTTTTACAGTTCTGCTTTGCATTAGCACTGCTGAAGAGAAAGTGAAGCCCTTGGTAATTGGTGATTGGAGATTAAACAAATGCACATCAAGGCTCTGTTCCTGTAGCTCAGCAGCTAGTGCGCCAGTCATATACACCAGAGGTGGAGGGTTCAAATTCAGCCTGCCAAACAACAATGACAACTACAACCAAAAAATAGCTGGACATTGTGGCAGACGCCTGTAGTCCAGCTACTTGGGAGGCTGAGGCAAGAGAATCACTTAAGCCCAAGAGTTGGAGGTTGCTGTGAGCTGTGACAGCACAGCACTCTACTGAGGGTGACATAGTGAGACTGTCTCAAAAAAAATTAATTAATTAATTAAATAAGCAAATGGGCGGCCCCTGTGGCTCAAAGGAGTAGGGTGCTGGCCCCATGTGCCAGAGGTGGTGGGTTCAAACCCAGCCCTGGCCAAAACTGCCAAAAAAAATAAAAAATAAGCAAATGCACATCCATGATTGGTGTCCTTTGAGGAGTGGGTAAAAGATATTGACCAAGAAATGAAGAAATGGTGTCGTTAGTAAACAACTTTCCTGGCCACCCACAAGTGAATCATCCCATAATCATGATGCTGAAATTTCTGCCTTCAAAAATGATCTCAAAAGTCCAGCCACTTGACCAAGGAATCATCAAAACATTTAAAATGCACTATAGAGCATAGCTCCTGTAAGGGGTGATTACTAAAACAAAAACCTATAGTCTGCCTGTGGAAGCACCTTCCTGGATGCTGCCCTCTGGATTGGTTTTGCTTGGAATAAAGTTCAGCCAGAAACAATACAGAATTGTTTCAAGAAAGTTAGATTTGTAACATTGCAAGAGCATGATGCTTTGGCGCCATCAGACATTTCATCTCGTGGCAAAATTCCAAGGATTAGATTTTGAAGATTTTGTTATAATCGATGATAAGTGGCAACCTGTAATGAACCTGACCCAGATGCAATTTTCCAAGCAGTATTGACCGAAATCCAGACCAGTGTAAAAGTGCATGAAGCAGCTGATGAAGGGGGAGGAGCAATTGAGGATGACAAAATTGCCCAAACTCCAGAACAAGAGGATGTAAGACATCTGATAATGCAGTTGAAGTCATTTGCTGTGGAAAGTGCACAAGTATGCTGAGTGTAGCCAGCATTGAGAGCACTTTCTCTGCTTAACATTTGTAATAAGAATAAGAAATAGACCAAGATGGACTCTTTTTTAAAAGGAATGGTCAAACCATGAGAAATCAGTAAATGTATTTTTGTATGATATTGTATATATGATTTTAAGGGGCTTTGATTATGTATCATTTTGTATGCTATTCTCTAACAAAAGCTGTACAAGAAAATAAAGTATATGTATGTATCAGTACAGTAGTACTGTAGGAAGGTAGTCAACTACGGAGGTTCCACTGCGTGTGTGTGTATATGTGCATGTATGTGTGGTGTATGCACACACATGCATATAATATATACATACGTATACATATATCTGTCTATTATTGGTTTTGTTTCTCTGCAGAACCATGACCAGACCAATAAATGATCTTCTGTGTTCCCTTCTGTTTTCCTCAAGGACTACAGTTCCTATATTTCTATGTAATACATATTAGAATACCAGTAGAATTTCTATTCTGAGTTTGAAAAATTATTATATAAAAGGAATTTTAAATCGATTAGGAGTTTATTAAAATACTGGCATAAAAATAGTTCTTATGAAGACTCTTGTAGAAATCAGGTTTCAGTTAGGAAATGGAATGAACAATTTAAGTAAAAATTCATGTCACACTCAGTAATATTAGAGTCAATCAACTTTGTTCTTGCAGACTCTATTTCTATTTTCATACCTGTAATCTTGCAAATTGTTTTTCTTTTCCTTTTGCTACTTTAATGAATACTGGTATAAGATATCCAGTTTTAATACAGTTTAATAAGGACCCATTGTATTTAATAGCCAAGAAGGTAGCATCATTACTCAGCTGAAAAGTTGATATTTTTAAACTGTGATTTTTCTAAGTTACATAAATTGTATAACAAAATATTAAAATGACTCTACTAATAATTTATGTCATATTGATTACAACAAGGGTTTCAACTTGTCTCATACATTCAGTCTTACTCCACTCCAACTAGTTTTTCCACAATACAAGCAAAGTGGACTTTTCAAAAGACTAGTGTGGTTACATCAAGCCTTGTCACCAATTTCATACTGTTCTTTACATCAAGTGAATTTGAAAGTTATACACATGTCTCAAATTATTTTTTCACTTTCATTTTCCTGTTCTCTCAATATAATTACTGGTCTTTATTTTTATTCCCTTTTCAAATGTTTAATTTGTCAAGATTCTCAATTTTTGACATTCCTACTCTTCCCATATTCTCTCCTGAAAATGATTCATCCTTCAGACTTTTCCTCAATTTTCCTTCCCTTCCAGTCACCTCTTACCATACACCCAAAGCATAGCATACTTCAACTAGCACAGTTTGAATTTAATTCTGATATGATTTATGATTCCCTCTCCCACTGGATTGTAAACTCTTTGTGGGGCATCTACTTTCTTTTCTTATTTTTTTTTTGTCTTGTTTGCCATTGACTTCTCAGTACTTACACAATATTTACCACATACTAAAAGCTCAATAAACAATTGTTGGGGGATTAAATAAGTAACTTACAATGGTATATATTCTACTCAAACAAAATCTAATTTATCTTACAAGTAACAGCAATTCTAAAGAGGAAAATGGATTCATGGATGTCCTATGTGAAAAAAGTAACATTTTTTCAAACTTCCAAATTTATGGAATCTCTGCTTTAACATATGTAAAATGATACAGCACTTAAATTTTATATAAACACTTTGAGTTATCGTGTAAGTTGAATAACAGTTAGTGATAAATAACATTTTTCTTCCTAGACTTGGTCTACTAATTTTCTATGCTCCTTTTTTTCTCACTGTTTACTCACTCATGAATATAATCAAATAAATCTAAAGAAAAATTATGAGTAAGCAGAAAAAATAAGCATCCGATATATCTTAGGGTTAAAAGAATCATATAGGAACAGTATGTAAAAATTCATTTTTCACCAAAAGTTAATGACCTATGTAAAAATATAAAGAAAGTTGCCATTGGAGCAATGTGTTGTCAACGTGGATTTAAAGTCGAGGGTGAGTTTCTGACCATGGTTCAGAGTAGGCAAAAGAGATAAGGTTTTTATTTTCCATTATGAATAAAATAATTTACTTGAAAATATAAATAACAGTCATAAGAACACATTTCAATTGAAGAAAGGGGCTACTTTTACACATCCTTTTCCCTACTCTTTTTCTGCTATCAATTAAAAATAATAATTATGCACATTTGTCACTTTATATACAGTAAAAAAATTTGTAAAGAAAAAAATAGAGAAAACTATGCTATGTCATTACAGTTACTGTAGTATATCAGCATAGTTACTGTACTATACTACATATCTATATATTTACTATTTTAGGCTGTAGCAGTCACCATGTGGGGAAGCCAAATGGAGATTTTCTAATGGAGAATTTAGTCAAGGGAAGGAATGCACACTAGTGTAAAGGAGTCAGCTCTGTTTAGTAGCTTTTTCCTGTGTGTTGAGGGAGCAGAGCGTCCGTGCACTTGTTGTCAGGTGAGTTTGCCTCACTGATTCATCAGGAGGACCCTTAAATTCAAATTTGATCTACTTCCTGGGAAGATTCACAATAGCTTTCATTAAGTACAAAGAAGTACAGGCTTCTTACCAAGCTGTAAGGCAGAAACTTCCTGCTCCTTTACTCTCAGATTAATAGGACATTTGTGTATAACCTTGACATTTTCTTTATTTTGGAGTCTCCTCCACCGTGGTGACTGGAGTGGAAAATACTTAAGGGAGAATGCTATTTGTAGGATCTGCTCTTGCACAAGTACCTCTGGTTTCTCAAAGCTGAACACACACTTTAACCTCCTGGAAACTTTAAAAATATTAACATCTGGGTCCTATCACTAGAGAATTCCATTTATTGGACTAGGATGCGATTTGGAGATCAAGTTCTAGGTCTCTCTTCAGATTTAAATGTGTAGCCAGTGTTCATGATTATTGCCTGGAATCTTTTTCTCTCTCAACTCTTACCTCACAGATGCCCCTAATTTGGATGTTAGTGACTTAGATATATAAAAAAAAGTTAGTTATTGAAGTTAATATCCTGTTATTAATATATTTCTAATACTATATAACTTTTAAAAATAAAATAATGGAATTTGTGATGTTAATTCATTTTAAGAAACATTATAAATAATGGGAAATGTTTCTGAAACTATTATTTGCATGGAAAATCAGCAGTAAAGCAATGTCTTAAATTACAGTGGCAAACAATCTGGAGAAATCATTCAAAAGTACTGATGGTAATATATAAACAACTATAAATATTTTCTGAAAAAATGTGCTGGTTATTTAATCCAGCAAAAGCTACTCTTCACAATATTAATACGATGCTACTTTTCACAATATTAGTATTACGATGACTCTTTTTATGTACTTTGATTTTTTTTGATTTACGCATGTGTATTTTTGCAAATTTCTTTTAACTAGAAGAAAGACCAAAGTATTACAATGTAGTAATTTGCTGTAAAAGAAGATGTTAAATTTACATCCTCGTCTAGCATCAAAGGATTCAATCAAAGAATATTTGTAAAATATGCTACAAATGTATACAATTAAGGAGTAGAAACTGATTTTACAAATAGAACTCACTTGCGATTAATGCCTATGCAGAAAACATCAACATTAAACATACTATTAGTAAGACTGGCCTGAACAGATCTGTCAGCTTACAGAAATAAGTGCAGTGAAAGATTTTTTTTAATTTAGATATAAGAAAATAGTGGATTTTTCTGAATATAAGGTTATAGGAAACCTGAGAATAAATTTTACCTTCTGATCCTTGTATTTAGTAGTGAGTGGAAGATAGCTATTTATAGTTTTCAGCACAATCGTGAACCATGGTAATGGGGAGAAAAGACATGGCAGAAATGCTGTTTTGTATTTTAGCAGACTCGGACATGCAGTGAATGGATTCTAGTTGCATCTGTCCCCTTGTGGCAAGTTCATTTATTTTCGTGTATTATGAATTCCTTCTCCCAATTTTTCGCTGACTTTCTAAACAGACACCTTTATCCATCTATTTTACCTTCTTCTAAATAAATAAAAATAACTGTAGAAATTGGATTTGTCTTATAAACATTGTCTGTTTATCATTACATTGAGTGCTCTCTTGTTTTATTAAAATATATGCTTTATTGGAAAGAACAGTTACTGGAAGTAACCAAAAATGCACTAGCAGACAGTGAAAAATCTGGCCTGCAGGAATTGCAGGAACAAAGTGATCCCCACCCCACTCCCAGTCTGTACCTGTGTCACCAAGGCAGGCTGGGTGCTCCCACCCGCCATAGCTATTTGGAAGCAGGACTCATGTCCCAGCCCAGACGTCATTTTTGCTCCTGGTACTGAAGGCATCAATCCCACCTGCAGCCTCTGGTTGAAGGGTAAGAGATGAATATATTCCATGTTTTATTTTCATTTTGTTTTCTGATAACTTCATATTCCAACTCCTCTAATAAATTTTGTAAATTCTGTTCTTTTTAATTTCTGATGATTCATTTTTCTTCTTTAAAATTTTATTCAAACAAGTATTATATGACTGTTTCAGGGCAGCAAAAACTTCAACATGTTAACACTGGACGGTTTCTTCTTACCTCCTAATGGCAAGGATATTTCTGATTTTCTTTTTGCTGTTTTTTTTTCCACGTACAGGCTGTCTTCAAACGTCTCGGGATCCTGGGTTCAACATCCACATTTACTAGTAAGGAATTAAAATGACGAGTAGTTCTGGGCTGCACACTGCTAATTGGCTGCACTGACAGGAATTGGTTCCTTCTTCTCCTCCTCCACGTCCTTCTCCATTTTTTTTTTTTTTGAGGGCCTACAGAATATCATGAAAGACAAAATACCAATGAAACTCATTAGCATGCTTCTCAATATTTCTAAGAAAATTTTGGTGTCATTATACTGATGGGAATAGGCATATAGCTGGCAGAAAATCCTAAGGTGATGAGGGAAAATGTTTTTTACGCTGAATATACGGTGTCTTGAAATCCTATTATGTATTCTTAAAAGTATTCATTTCAAGTTACAGATTTCAAGTCCCAATCTCTTCATGTGTAATATGAAGATAATAATATATAGGACTTTTATAAAGTTTAAATGAATTAAAATAGCACATAATAAACATGAGTTAATGCAAGTGAGTGTAGTAAATACATAATTGTTCTCCATAATTGATAATGTAAAAGTTTTCCTTTTCCCCACCTTCTTTTGCTTTGTTCAGAGGAGTTTGCTTCTTAAGCTTTTGGAGATTAAACAATTTTAGATGTTTTGTTTTGAAGGAGAAGGATGGAAGAACCTGAGAAAAAAGTAGTGACTAGTCCAACACGAACATATGAAAGAACTGAAAATCTTCCTCACCTTTCTGACTTCAGGAAATGAGATACCCTCCTTAAGTGAATTTTCCAAATAACTGAAGCTTAACTGATGGTCTCAAAGGCCATTGAGGAGCGTTGCAAGATTCTAGAACCCTGTCCTTTGCTACCCTCCAAAAACATTGATTTCTGAAATTGTCAATGCAATTGACCCAGAGCTACAGAGCAATCACTTACAGTTAATTGGAATTCATACCTCTTAATAGTTCTTTCTTCCTTTAGCAATTTATGCTGTTATTTCAAAATAACACTCATATTAAAATGAGACCTTAAGAAAGGCCATCATTGACTTAGGCAGCATGTACATTTTTGTGAATTAGAAAAGGCCAATAGGATGATTTAAGATAGCCTGAAAGGTGTTTGTATTTGTATATAGATTAGGATTCCAGTTCCATGTGTGAAAGCTGAGTGTCTTGGGGGCGGGGGCCTAGTCGAGAAGCAGTTTACAAGGACCTTCCTTCACTTCCTACTCAACGCTGCCCGCCTTGCCACTCTCCACAGAATGCAATGGAACAAGTGCCATCTGAGCACTGGGGAGATGGGAAATAAAAGAATCTGGTCTTCAAGGAAAGAGATGAAAGATTATAAAAATGTATCAGAAGAGAGAAGCCTTCTTTACTATTAAACTCTCCTTATGGCGTTTCTGGTGAATGACAGGCTGCTTCTTAAATTCTTCTTTTTGCTCCATTTGGCAAGCACAAAAAATGTTCTCTTTATACAAGAGTAAAAGCAGTTTCTGTTGACATGTAGCGTGGAAATAAAGGGGAACATACCACACAATCATGCAGTAAAATACAGGTTTCCTTCATGAAATGTGATATGAAAATATATGTGTATATCTGGTAGGGAAAATACGTGAGCCAAATTAACATAAATTAGCTGATGAATTTTGGAAGTTATTAAATGTCATGCTAGAGTGATTTCATTTTAATCCCAGAATCCATGCTTATAAAGACAGTTTCCATCAAATCCTGACTCTATACAGGCCAAGGAAATCAATCAGTTTGTCAATAGATGTTGCTTAGGTTGATTAGGAACCCGGGACAAATTCATCTTCCCAGAAGAACTTAGTAATTTGGTTGAAGGTAATGAATATTTTTACCTGAGTGAAGATGGGAGAAAGAGGTTTAGAAAAAAAGAGCCCATCTGCCCCCTCTGAAGCTAATTCAGGAACCTGGAGCCTGGATGTCCAATTGTCCTCTATTCTAAGAATCAGAGGGCACCTCCATCAGCTGTCAGATGACTGAGCCTCCTTGGAGAAGTGGGTGGCTTCCAAGTTTCTACTCTTGTGTTAAAAAGGTCAGTGAAGCTAACCCTCAAGCTCATTAATATTAATTATATTAATAAAGTAAAATTTTATATTAATAAAGTAAAATTTGATATAAATTTTCTTTTAGAACATTATGTATGAAGCTATATTTCCTTCAAATATAGAAAATGTTTAAATTAATCCTAAAAGCATTGGAACTATGTTTTAAGATCTATATTGCATAGAAGATATAATTCCTTAAATTTAAATATTAATACACTGTAGATGACTTTCAAGTCTTACACTAAAACCTAATAAAAAAAATCCAAAAGTTTTGTCTGAAATCAAAAAGTCGCTGTAAATTATATCGGGTTTGATACTTTTTTCAAGCATGTTTCAAAAAAGAACCCATTTCCCTCTACATTTCTATAGCAGTAGGTTTTAAATGATGGAAAAGTATAGGAAATATCCAAATGGAAATTCAACAATCTTATGTGAAAATTAAATCTTTGTGTGTTAAATATAAATTAGAAAAGGAACATTTCACAGCATTAGCTTTAATTCAAGTGGAAGAATCAGAAAGGGCTCATTGTCTTCAAGGGGGGATGACTTGAAAGGGTTGGGCAAAGGGGCAACGTGACTTGGAAAGAGAAAAGTGATTACATTAATTTTAATGGTACAATAGCAGCTTTCAATAAGCTTTATGAGAGCAGAAAAGATTGATTTTTTTTTTTACTCTTTGTACTAAAATTTGTGGTGTCCTAAACTGCATTTTGCCAGAACTCTAATACCTATAATTTATTGTATCCCATATTCTCAATGTTAAAAGAGGAAAGAAGGCAAAAGTCTGAGGTCTTAAAATATAATGGACTGTAGATTCATTGCTAAAACTCAAGTGGAGTCTTGAAGCTTTCCTTTTAATTTTAAAATGCACTTAACAAAAATTAAAAAGCACAAGAAAAGCTATAAAATGGTGTCAGAACACTGTGTTTTCCGCGTTCCATTTGTATGAAATGATTTGAGTTTTCTGAATCTAAAAGTGGGTGTAAAGGGCCTCTGGCTTAAATAGAAGACCTGCTGTTCTGAAAAAAGACTTCCAGCCTACTTGAAACTATGAAAGGGCAGGAGCCACATTTTTCTCTGGCAGATTTACTTTCAGGTATAGGCATTAACATCACCCCATTGTTTCCTGGTCCTTATTTATAGCCTGCATTCAGAATAACACTATCCAGGTTCCTTTGCCATTCATTCAGCAAAGTCTTGGACACAGTAAAATGTGATTTCCTTTAGAAAATTGTATTTGCACATCAGATATATAGTCTTGAAAACCACAGTAGTGATTTACATAAAAACTTTAAGAAAATATGGAAAACCTAAGAATCTTGTCCAGAGATGACCTACAACTTTTGTTTTTCTTCAAGTTTATTGTAAGTTATCAACATAAAGCAGCTACTGAACGGTATTAAAATAAAACTATCAATAGAAATTATTGTCCAGATGAGAAGTAATACTTTATTCAGTGTAAAAGGGACACCAAAAAATTAGAGTAATTTAAAGGAAGAGGAGTAAAAGAATGAAAAGTCAGAAGCCATACCGGAAAAAAGGAGTGAAAGAGGTTCAGAGAATGGTTTGAATCACATTGCTTTTATAAAGCACCTATGTATGTGGCAAAGGGACAGATCCTATATTATATTATTATCAATTTAAAATCTATCGATTCAGAACTTGCATAGTGATTATAACCTCTAGGCACATCAGACTCTCAGAATGTGAGTCACCATGAAACTGTTTGTAATTCATAGAAATGGCTTTCTTTCCTCCATTAATAAATACGAACTCAGACTAGGCACCTGGGAGAACCCTAGGAGCCTAGGCTGAGGTGGGCTAGTTAGAAACCAGCCCAAGCAAAACCCCTTTCCCCCACCCTATCTCTAAAAACTAGAAAAAAATTAGTCAGGCATTGTCGAGAGCACCTGTACTCCCAGCTATTCGGGAAATTGAGGAAGATTCCTTTAACCCGGGAGTTTGAGGTTTTTATGAAGTAGGCTGATGTGTCTGCCCTCTAGCCTAGGGCAATGGAGTAAGACTGTCAAAAAAAAAAATGCTCAGCTTTTCATTTTAGCTGGGTTTTTGAAAAATATTTTACTGCTAATTTTTGAATGCAAAGAAATGCAATAAAAATATTTTGTCACAATTTATTTCTAATATTACATAAAATAAGTCTGATTATTTAAGAATTATTTTTTAATATGGTGGGTCAGTTAAGAGAAGAAAGTGAAGGGAGACCTAATTGTACATATTCAATGTTATGGAGATAAGTGAGCATTTAAAGCAAATGGGTGGAGAAAAATACACCATTTAGTGAATGATACTCTAGTGTACAAGAAGAGTTAATTTACCTAACATGGGTGAACAGTTTTGTACACAGGAAGCAGTTTTCTCATTTCAGACCCATGATATTGTTTAAATAAAAAGAAGGGTGAAAGAAATGGAGAGAAAAAAATCTGTCTTCTATGCATTGATTATAATTAATATTAATCACAGTGATTGCTATGATAAAGACAAATTTATTCCTGCTAAAATAGTGGAGTCTATGCTTTCGGAGTTAACTTCTTCTTTTCTTTTTACATAACACAAGGTACTCAATTAATCCTCAGAGCCAAATAAACAAGCCCATCAAATATTTCTATTGTTAAAAATAGTCACTGGCAATTCTAGTGTTTATTCTTTATTCTAGAAAACAGTGATACTTAACCAAATTCATTCCTGAATCAGAATCATTGTTAATGTCAATTCAGTTTAATCCAGAAAGCTCTATAGTTGATTGAAAGACTTATTTAAACTTCACATTAAGAATTTGATTTCTTCATTGTAAATAATATACCCACTACTAGAACATTCCCTTTAATCTTGCGATAAAACTATAGCTAAAGAAAATGCCTTAATGTAGTAGGGTACATTCAGCAGAGGCAACATAGAGGAGTAAGAGTCCAAAATCCTGAGAGATAACAAAATAAATTCTTCAGTGCAAGCACAAGAAAATCAAAAAGTCAATATTCTCAAACAGTATGGAAAAAGTACAATAGGACAGGGATGCTTTGTAAAAGGGATATGGTCAAATGCACATGACATGATTACTTAGCTGTTGGATGCAAAATAACATAGCAATTCTTTTCCAAGGTTGAAGTGATGTTTGTCATAAATAGATATTATAATTCCAGCACACTGACTTTGAAACTCAGAATACCAAGATCCAAGGCAGAGTACAAGGGCCATCTCTATTCTAGGACAACAATTTTCATTGTCATCTAAATCCCATTTTTTCTTCCATCAATCTCAACTGAAATCTTACGTCTCGTAAGTGTTCCTTAATTTATATTTATAACCATAATGGGAGATTGCGGGAAATTCTGGAAGAAGTTATTTTCTATCTAGAAAGAGTTCATAATTCTGAGAGTTACTGGAGGTTAGAAAATTACCTTACTATAGAGGAAACCATGTGCTCTAGACAGATTTCTGTAACTTTGGAGTTTTTGCTTTAATAGCCTAACACAGGCATGAAATTAAGTGATATTCAGTATCTTCATCCCTCTGGTAGTATATGGTTCATTACAACAACTACTTTTGACATAGAATATTACATTTTGAACTCAATTCTATTTTTAAAGAAATGTATGATTAAAGATGCGAAGATCTGAGCTGAGAGGTAATTACTATAAGCTGTCACACTTTAACCTTCATGTGATTCTTAACTCGGTTCTATATCCTGCCAATTTAGTTTATTATGAAGAACTTAGATATCATAAAGTAATCAGAATAATCAAATGAATTACACATGACAAATGATTCTTTTCTAATTCTATCATTCCCTTAACAATTTACTTGGAGTTCATCTGTAAATAAAATAACTTCTTTTCTCAGCTACAGTTATTGGTTTCCCCTAAAATAAAGTTAGTATGAAAGGGATAAAGTAAGTTGCAGAAGCCCAATTACCTTCAATTGTTTCCAATGACTTATTTGCTTGTTTGTCACTTAGTTTTCTCTCATTTATTTGAAAATCATCGTGAACTTATCAAAGTTCAATGTATATTAGTCATTTGTAATTTTTTTTTATTTTTAATGTTCACATGATCACATCTTTCTCAAGTATAAGCTCTTTCTCATTAGTACTCCAGACAATCCTTACTATCAGGCATAAGCTCTTCTAGAGTCATCACATTTCATACCCCAGGTCTGAAACGTAAAAACTACAAACTGGACATAAAAATAGACAATTATACATAAATTCACCCATCCTAGTTTTAGGGTCCAGTTGAAATTGTTTATATAATTCCAAAGTAGTTATTATAAATGCTGGAGAAGCAAGTGTTGTCCTTAACTCATATCTCTCTCCCTCATGTAGTTACATTTCTCCGAATCATTTTCATCAGCATCTCTTTCGTCATTAACAGTAGTACACTATGTAAGTAGATCGCCTAATGTAGAAGCACATTATTAAAGTCGTTTTACCCAACGGCAAAAATTCAGCTGCTATATCCATTCATGAAAGCTTTCAGATTGACGATAACATCACAAATAAGGAAGGAGATAGCAAGAGAGAGGCTGTGAGTGTAAATTTGAAATGCGAATTCGTATCTTACATGCTGTAAAAGATAAGAGCAGCCTTCGATGCCTCTATTCCCGCCATCTCCTGGATGTGGAGAGTTAAAGTGGGAATACCACATGTGACTCTAGCCTAGAATCCAGTTTTCTTTATGAAAAGAAAACTAATTTTTATAATTTACGGAGAGGAAGTACAATGTGTAAAGCATTCCTTTTGCTATTGCAATTGAACCAGAATAAAAATATTGCCAGAGGAAGTGTGAGTTTAGGACTTGAGAAGATCTTACGAAATATGTGTATCTAGGCAATCCCCTTTATGTAAGAAGAACTTAGCGGTGAAATGGCTTGTCACTGTCACAAAACACAGGGATTCAGCCATAGTTAGAATTCAGTTCATGCCTCCCTACCTTTTTTTTTATCTGTTGTTCTCTAATGGGAAAGGAAACTTAACTGGGTGTCTTTTCAATTCTTTATATCTTCTATAATACCAAGATAATTGGCCTTAAATTTTTTTTAGTATTTTCTATCCCTTACCCTCTCTGTCCTTCTCTCTCTATTATTTTTAGCAATGATAATATTCTCTTTACATTTTAATGTAGCTTCCCAAAGGTCACATATGTGTATATGGGTATATCTGTGCATGCATATTTACATAGTAAAAATATGATAAAATGATTAGATATGACTAATTCTAAAAAAAGTCATTGTTACATGCAAAATTTCTATAGTATGTAAACATGTTATTGTTACTTGATTCGGATGCTTTTCTCTCATGGGACTCATTCAAAATTGTGAATCACCATTGCTTTGTTTGCAGGAGATGTGAGTAATCACGTTTTGTGTTGTCTTAACAAACAATTTGGAAAACTGACCCAAATTCAATCACTGACATACGAAAAGAAAATTACTTTCCAGATATCAGACTGACTTTCATCCTTCAAAGAGCAGACTGACATTAGATGTTGAGAGTTTAGCAGAAATTCCAGGGCCCAAGGCTGTTTTACAGCAGCTGCTCTATTGATCCAAACCACATTCAGTTATTTGTCATGGTCTTTTCTAGAAATTTAACTTGCTTGTGTTCAGTGGTGAAAGAAAAGAGCAACAAAAGCTTGTTGCTGCCTCACAGAAAAATAAAGTGCAAACTCTGTCATTATCCAGTGACTTGAGACTTTCACCATCTTCAATTCAAATATTTTAGTTAAATACAGATTTTCAAAATTACTTAGGAGGTAAGCACTGTAGAAAATAGTGTATTGCAAGGTTAAAGACATGGGTTCTATATTCACACAGATGGAATACATGTACTATGCCAGTTTAATCTTGAGCACATTCCTTAGTGTCTATACTTTAATTTCCTCATTTGTAAAATCAGGATTATAATAGGTGCTCTGAAATAATATTATTCTGAAATGATGCATGTACCATGGCTAATTTCTACAAAGTTTTCAATACATATTGGCTATAACGATTCAATTTTTAAAAATTTACCCTTATTCATTGGTGAAAAACACCAAAACAAAATAAAGAAAGAGAATTTAAATGTGTTTAGTGCGATAAATGTTGTTTTAGTAAATTTTCTGGTTACCAGCTAATTTAATCTTCCCCAAAACCCTGTGAAGTAGCTATTAAATGCTCAAGGTCACAGACAAGGCTCTTTTTAGTAGTCAAGCTCTTGGTAGTTAAAATAGAGGGAACAATGCATTTAGAAGAAGTCATATATATTCTCTGCCCAGTGGCTAACTTAATGCATGTAATTACCACAAGTCACAATAGAAGTCCCAAGTCAATCTAATAACTTCTTTCATACACATTTTCTCTTAAGTAAAATAAATGTACAGTATTTCTATTTAAAGATAAACATATTCAAAAGAGCAAGTCAATCAAAAGTCATTATATTTTGCCCATATAATATGAAATTTACAATTGTATTCTAATTCTACTAGTTATAAATAAATAAATAGGTATCTATAAATATCATGGGTATTTTAAATTACACACCATTTTAAATTGTACCCAAAGTTTCTAGACACCTGTATATCCACATATATACACATGCATATGTCTGCAGTATATTTGTGTTTTTCAAATGGAAATATTTCTGCAATAAAATTGCTTGGGAAGGCTTGGCGCCTGTGGCTCAATGGGCTAAGGCGCCAGACACTTACACCTGAGCTGGCGGGTTTGAATCCAGCCCGGGTCGGCCAAACAACAATGATGGCTGCAACCAAAAAATGGCCGGGTGTTGTGGCGGGTGCCTGTAGTCCCAGCTACTTGGGAGGCAGAGGCAGGAGATTCACTTGAGCCCAGGAATTGGGGTTGCTGTGAGCTGTGATGCCACAGCACTCTATCCAGGGTGACAGCTTGAGGCTCTGTTTCAAACAAAATTGCTTGAGAGTGCCTGTGAGATTCCCAGGCAATGTGTAGGCGACACTCTTAACACGATTAACACTGAGGAAGGCTTGTTAACACTAAGGGAGTGTTACATGGACAAGATGCTCAGAGAAATCCTTTTGTTTGTTTGTTTGTTTTTTGCAGTTTTGGCCAGGGCCAGACTTGAACCCACCACCCCCGGAATATGGGGCTGGCGCCCTACTCCTTGAGCCACAGGCACCACCCAATCAGAGAAATCCTGAGAACTCAGACCTAAAGTTCTTTAAGACTTGCAGCATCAACCTTAACTGAGGTAGTTCAAATGATTTATTAAACTAAGGCTTTTATGTTTAGACATTTGAAGTCCCAAAGAATGTTCATTGTTTTAACAGATTTTTGACACATTGAGACATACGAAGAAAACCTGTCATTCTTTTATAATACAAACCCCATTAAATATTTTGATACTTAAACTAAAACTTTAGGTTCCCTATGTAAAATATTTAAAGTTAAACAATGGTCATAATAATAGTAATAATGCATTATTCTCTTACATTGAACCAGATAAGTTTGGTAAGAGCTTTACTTTGTACATCCAATCTATTAACATAGTTGAGGATTAATATAGTTTAGGATTAAATCATATTGAAAGAGGAAAGTAGCTCAAGGAGGTGCACACAGTTAATAATTGTTGTGTTTGGGCAAAGAGTAAAACTTATAAATATTTAAAATAAAACATTAAATGTGATGATGCTTTTTAAAAGCAAAGAATACAAAAAAAAAACAACATAATGTGGGCTTTCCATTATTTTAGCTATTAGAAAAACCATACTAAAATGATGAAGATGGGTGTCAAATTAAAAAAGAAAAGAAAATATGTAAGCATTTAAGAATAGTGTCTTCAAACTTGAATTTTATAGATAACATGAGAAAGAATGTAAGTACCTAGCTTCCAAATCCAACACTCTCCAAAATGGAAAGCATGAATGAAGAAAGTCCAAGATAGAACAGGTTAGAGCCAGAAAGGACTCAGCTGCTTCAACTTAAGTTTCAGCCTCTGAACCCAACTAACTACTTTCCAATATACAAAACGAACTAAAGGCTGATCTTCTTTATCTTCTGGATATCTAATAACATGTCATTGACCAAAGCAGTGTTTCATGGTATCTTGCAACTCAAAGTCTAGTAGAAAGAGCTATAGAAAAATTGGGGGCAAATCAGAATGTAAAAAAATCCTGAAATCCATTTTATGACAGATGATATGTTTCAAATCCCTGCCAAATAGTGAGTTAAATATTCTCTGTGTGGTCTTATGGGTTTTTCCATGTTATTTGTTTTGTAGTGAAACCTTGGAAAATACAGACACACACACACACACACACACACACACATACACACACATCTCTTTCACAAGGATAAAGTGTATTGATTCATTGATATGCATTTTTTAGATTTTGGACCTTCAAGGAAGTCTTTATCAGGAAACAATCGTGTCTTAAAATAAGGTTGATAGTTTATTCTACTTTTATTTAAAAGGCTGAGTTGGTAGGCAGGCAGGAAATAAAGTGACTCTTATCTACAAGGTTATACAAGAACTCTGATTCCATCTGTTTTTATCATTCTACCATCATCTAACGCGTGGTACATCCTTTCATGGTCAGGGTCAGTTTATTCTTACTGCGTCCGCAGTTTGGCCAGTGAGAAGAAAGAAAGAGGGCGTGAAGCACAATTTCCTTCCTCTTAAGCCTTTGGGACAAACTGTGCACTACTACTGAGCACAAGTTAACTGCATGGGCATACCTAGCTGCGTGGTACAGGGGCAGATGTCACCTCTACCTAAGCAGCCATGTGCCCGGGAAATGCAAGGGATGTTGTATTTGAATTCAGAAAGGGGAATGCATATTGGGGATTCAGAAAGCAGTCTTCACCACATTGTATTAAAGACAACAAAGTATTTCCTAAAGACAACATACACTTAGGAGTATTTCCCGGGTCAAAATAATGCAACTTTTTTTACATTATCATGCGGAACAGTTTTTGATTCCTGATAATCAGCCCACCACTACACATTCCCATTCTCTAAATCCATCTGCCTGCTTTGAGACTTCCTTAGCCACACAAAGAAGTGTGTGTCAAATGACACATCAGACAAAAATTCCTTTCCTCGAAGAATCATAAGCATCATGAACATCAAATTTCCCCAAAGGGCAAAGCCCCAGATGCTGAGGACATGATGTAAGAAAATGCAGTATGGGCAAAAAACGATCTTATGAGACTTGCTTGTAGGAGATTAAATTGAAGACCATATATACCATTTTATCATTATGGTTCTCATTTTCTCTAAAATTAATATGATCTCTGAGGGTTTGGAGATATTCCTTCCAATTTTGCTTCTTTAAAGCACACTAATTGATATGTACTTAAAAAAAGTGCTTGCCCCCACGACTAGTTATGTTGTTTTATAAAAAATAAATGATTTACAAATATCATTTACTTTTCTATCAATGTAGACTTTGCTAAGTAACTGTATTTGGTGAGTAAAGTGATTAATTTTATAGAGTGGAATAATTTTCTTAACTTAAGCGGTGTCTCAAATGATAGTGGATCACTATTCCCCCCGCCGCAAGCATAAACCAACTGCCAAACTGTCCTTACATGGCTTATTCTAGCAACCAGTATGATTATAACAAAAGTTAATTCTAATTTTCATTGTATTTTAAAACTAGATCTTATTTTATTAAAGTTACCCTTAGGCTTTTCCCTACTGGTAAAGAATAAACTACAAATCATATTTCCCATTTGGAATAGTTCTTATGCCCTAGGAAGAAATCAATACATCAAAATTAAATTTCAAAACTGCATTAACAGCATCTTTGAGGTCAGGTATTCTAATGGTGTCTGAGTAGAAACCAAATTCTGGAGTTATTATATACGGACAATATAATTATTTTTACCACCTTTTACTTATGGAATACAACAAAAAAGGAATTCAACTTAGTGTAAGGATTCAGTTAGAAGACAGAGGTAGGTTTACCTGTGTCCTCTCAATACCACTTAATGATTTCACAGGAACATTAGTTTTAACTCATGGACTCTGCATTCAAACTTGGAGATTTTAAAGTTTTAGCAAAATATCAAAATTACAAATAAATAAGCCTTATTGTGTTAAAGCAATTGACCTCTCTAGCAGTACATGAATTCACCAAAGACACCAAAATGTTATTTAATAGGATAGGAGACCTGACTGAAAGGTTAGAAATCAATGAATCCAATCATATTAATTTTAAAGAAAATGAGAACCATAATAATAAAATAGTATATATGGTCTTCAATTTAATCTCCTACAAGCAAGTCTCATAAGATCTTTTTTCTCCATACTGCATTTTCTTACATAATGTCCTCAGCATCTGGGGCTTAACCCTTTGGGGAAATTTGATGTTCATGATGCTTATGATTCTTTGTGGTATACATCTGGTATGTAGAAATATATAGACAGACATAGATATAGATACAGATCATATGTTTTTTTGTTTATTTCTACTGTTTTATTGTGACTTAATACTCTTTTATTAGCTAAGGACAAATTGCTTTGTTAGAGCATATTTTAGCAAATCTGGTCTTTTATATGATTGTTATTGGTCAGACTAGCTTTATTCCCTTTTTCTCTTAAAATGGTTTTATATTGAAACCTCCAATCTATAGACAAGGATGGAGATTCTCTTCCACTGTTTTCTGGCTTCTCATCATCCCAGCCTCTTCTGTTTTTCACTACATGTTTTTAGTTTTTTAAGGTGTGCTGCCCCCATTTTTCTGTCTAGAGGGTAATAACAGTGTCTATTTTGTAGCCCCAATACTTTGCAGTATCTGGCATCTAATGAGCACTTGGTAATACTTACTAAAATTATAATAATCATAAGTTACAAAATTACATTATTTTTATAATTTAGGCCATGGTTGTCAAATTTTAAGACAGCTAGAGGAGCCAATAATATAATACATAAGGGAGGGAATATATAGCTCTCAGATTGGACCACAGAGGTTAACCCCGAGACTCACCTTGGAAATGTGCTCACTGGAGATTTAAATCTGCAAGTGTAGACTTTGTGCTTATTCTGCTGTTCTGCACCTGTGCTGCTCCCAGGAGCAGAGCACACCTGCATAGAGGCCAACATAACAATCTTGTGACTTTATTAAAACTTTTCCCAGTGGTCAGGACATCCTTCTACCCTTCTGGGAACCAGAAGTGGCTGCTTACATTACTCTTTTTTTGAAAAACTTTCAACAAAATGAAGAAACACTGAGTTCCAGATTTTTATGGTCACAGAATAAACTTGCCTAAATTCATTATTTATAAAATGTAAAATATGGCATTTTTTTGAATGGTCAAAAAAATCATCTGTATGTTTTCCAAGCAAGTTAACCTACAAGTGTAATTTTTAGAAGTCTATGGGAACTCCTTAAATTTTGATTTAATGTAATTGTTTTAATTTACTTTATCTAAATGATAAGGTCTATTTTTTCTTATGATAAGACCAATATAATTTAAAGTATCCTGTTAAGTGTTAAGCTGGCTTCACATGAGTAAAATACTATTTTCAAATTAAGCTTTTTAAATATCTTATCAGTATGTCGAGATGCCATCAGTGCAGTCTTCTTAAGGATTCAATTGATTCTGTTCACATGGTAGAATCCTCTCCCATTTCTGAATTTCGCATCTGAAGACACTTGATTACATTTCCTACACAGTGATTTCTTTTCACAAAATCAACTAACTGAAAAAAAACACTTCACAGAATTCTTCCTTACTCTGGCAACTGGTTTGCTTGCAAAATTACAATTAACCTTTATTTAAAGCTTTAGTCCCACTTGTGTCCTCCTCTTCAGAATATTCCCACGGTTATACTACAAATCAAACCATGACTAGAAAAATGTCTACTCTTCAAAACATTAATCAGAATGTGCAAATGTTACTTTATTTTTTTAACTCGTGTGCTAATTGCTGGGTAAGAACATGGTATTATTTGGTCAGACACTATAAAACAACAAAGCAGATGCAGTTAAGTCCAAGAGGAATTAGGTAGGTAAAGAAAGATCATAATCATTATGTGTACTTCAATTTAGAGCTTCCACTTTAGAAGCGTAGTTGTCTATTGCACAGCGTTCTCTGCCCTGACTCAGAGTCTTACCTCATGCCTTCTCTCTGTGTGATTTTCCTACCAAAGCCTGCTTTTCAATTGGTATTTGTTATTTCCTTCCAACTGTAGCCCTTCCAGAAAGTATTCCTGGCAGGACTGTACTATACACCAAAGCTTTTAAAATCGAACAGTAAAATTTCAAAATGTGAGGCAAACCAAAAAGAATAAAAGCTATCCTGCCAACATTCCCATCTCAGTGTGCAAGAGACAAGGGGGAGAGGTAGGGATCCTATGAAATGCAAGATTTCCCGGCCTATTCCAGGAGAGTGCTAGCTACTTCACTCTCAGCCAGATCATCTACGCAGGCTACATAATTTGTGGAGACCCAAGCAAAATAAAAATGCAGACTCCCTTGTTCAAATTGCAGAAAAGAAGCTTTTTCCTTCTACTCTGTGGCTTCTCACTTGGCTTGTACTTCAATTGTTTTTGAATCCTTCACCGGCAGTGGATATAGTATTTGCAAGGATTGTGCCAACTCTCGCAGTAGCTCACGGCCCTGTCCAGTGACTTGGGCCTAAGGATAAGCCCCTGACCTTGTCCCTCTCTATGCCTGCGTCCAGGTCTCTGAAGAGATTGATTGGTGACAATGGTCACTGTGCAGGATAATTGAGCTTAAATTCTAATCCCCTAGGGACGTTCAGTTGTCTCATTTAACCTCACTTACAAAGCACAAACTTAAAGATAAAGTCATTAAGAAATTCAAGGCAGCATCAATTCCCTTGCACAGGACATACTTCTGAGCATGGAACCCGAGGGAACTGCATGGGTTATAAACTATGAAACAGGCCGTGACTCTGGAAGAATATTGTGTTGTGAGAAGATTTGTGGGGAAGCAGATTTGTGGGTTGGAAGATACCAGTGAGTAGAAGCAGCCATGGAAGACACCTTGAAATCCAGTGTTTTTTCAGATTTGACCTGGGTCTGAAGACTAAAATAACATTGCTTTTACATCCCATTCCATAACAATATGGAATATGCTATGATCTTCTCAATCATAAACCAGAGAATAAGGAATGCAATCAGAGGACACGCCTGAGCACCTAGTTGGGCCAAGTGAGGCCATCTGTTTCAGCATGACCACCAGAAGCTCCTGGGAGCTGTAAAGAAATTATCATTTTCTCACTGTTGTCTTTATCAGGTGGCCCACTCTTGGTCCTAGCACTGCTTAAGCCTCCCAGGGTTTGTGATTGGCTCTTTTACATGTCTTAAATAAAGTATATGTTGACAATGTACCCACGGTGGGAGTTGTCTGTCTGGAAAAGTTGGTAGAGGTGCTGGCTTGCAAGACATATGATATTCTCCTTCTATATTTAAAATCTTTAGTTTTTCCTATTGTCCTTTGAAGAAAGTCCAATTGTTCTTTGCAAATATACTTACTTAGCATTCCTGCATTCTTCTATGTGGCAGGTAGGTTAGCATTCTTTCTTAGAAACTCCTATTGCTTGACAAAATCCTAGCCCCTAATTATGACATATATACATATAATATATATATAATATACGTGTGTGTGCATGTGTGTGTATAATCTCCTCATTCATTTATTCGTTTTAAGTCCTAGAGGAAAAATGTTCTTTTATTTATTTTTGAATCCCTTATGCCTCAGAGTGCCTGGCATATCAGAAGCTCAATAAATATTGGTTGAGTGAATGGATATTTGTTTTAGAATCCTGCCTAGAAAGAAGCAGGTATGATAGCTGATGAGATTCGGAATAAAGAAAATATCAAGAATATTCATCACAGAATGAAATGCATCATAACCCCAAGAGTAGCAGCTGGTACATGTGCCTTTCTCCCTATTCTCTCCACTTGGCACAACAGTAGAGGGGTGGTGATGATTGGATGTCTATCAACCCAGCTTCATGATCTTTTGGAGCCATTTAGACTCCTCAACAGGCTCTATCACTGGAAGGTCTGCTGTAGCCACAGCTGCTGTTCTTTCCACTTTGACTGCTGCTTCCCATTGCATTGGCCGGATGGCATACAACGCATTTTAAAACATGGGAGCAGCTGCTGTAACATCTGCCACAACCTGACAGTGGACCTTTCCCAAGAATGCTCATCAATTTTAAAGCACTTTCACAGCAAAATGAAGAACACAATGTAGAATCCGATGGCAGAGGTGGCTGTGACTACCCACTGCAAACCTTAAAAATCTGTTTGGACTGCTTGGCATTAACATACCCACTAGTAAAAGGTGCTTTCAGAGAAAAAA
Source organism: Perodicticus potto (assembly GCA_963574655.1). NCBI lineage: Eukaryota > Metazoa > Chordata > Mammalia > Primates > Lorisidae > Perodicticus > Perodicticus potto. The sequence continues at coordinate 29,248 of CAUYRH010017571.1, forward strand.
GTGATCATAATTATAGTTATCATTTACCTGGTTTTGACCCTCTTAGTTGATATTTGTGATACTTACCACATTGGAATATAGATCACCCTTGTCCTTTAAATCAAAATTGCCAACATTTTAATTTTCCAGGTGCAGACATCTTAATTTTTACTAGGACTGTATGCAGCCTGTAACACAATGGAAAACAGATAAAATTGTCATGAATATAAATAGTAAAAATAAATAAAATGGAAACAAAAATACTCAATTAAAATAAAATATGAAAGATGTTTTAAGAGAAAATAAAAATTAAAGCTATTCTGTCTTGGTATCCCTTTTAATTTAAAACAAATGAGAAGTCTCTATCAAGAATAAAGGTAAGGGGAAGCATTATTGCTCTTCTGGAAGAGTTTTAATAAGAAAATTTCTCTCTAAAAATACTGCAGCCACTCTCAACCTCACCATTTTCTCCCTAAGACACTTACTTAGGTGCGAGCTTGTCAGAAAGAATTGGAAATCTGACTTCTGCTTCCATCTTTTTCTTAGGAACAAGTGTGACTTCAAAGAACTCCGTCCCTCTTGAGAGGTAGGCCTGCTCTCCTGTGATACTCTTCTTCCTCGGAGGTACTCATGGTATCAGAGGAATAAAGATTCTGCTCTGCTACTTTGGGGGCTGGTTTTCTCTCCCATGAGAATCCTGTCCTCCATCAGTGATGTCTCTATTAATTTTCAGATGAAGTAGGTTAAGTAAGGTTCAATGTTAGCTCAACCAATTAGCTAAAATTGTGTTAAATCATGTCCTCTAATATGGAGTTCTAAAAATGATATATTGATTTTCTATCTATTGTTCTTCTGTTTCTTAAATTGTTCAGAACCAGGACAAGAAAGAGGGTCATTATTTTTGGAAGAAGCAGCCTTCTGTGACTTTCAATGTATTGAACAGAGAGAATTAATTTTTGCTATTGTTTGAATGTCCCCTCCAAAACTTAGGTTAAAATTTAATTGCTATTGTGATCATATTAAGAAGTGGGACCGTGAAGAGGTGATTAGGCCATGAAGGCTCCACTTTCATGAATGAATGAATGTTGTCACCACAGGAATAAATTCGCGGTAGTGAGAGTAGAATGATTCAAAAGTGAGTTCAGCCCTATTGGTCTCTCTCTTTTGTGCTCTCCTGCCCTTTCACTTTTCGTCAGCTGCAGTCACACTATGTGAAGTCCCTCACCAGATCGCAGCACCATACTTTTGTACGTCTCAGCTTCCAGAACTATGAGTCATATAAATACCTGCTCATTATAATGAGCTCACCCAGTCTGTAGAATTCCATTGTAGCAATACAAAGAGCACTAAGACAATTCCTAAATAGAACAATGTGATTTTATTGAACTTGTTTATTCTCAGAAGCCAGCTGAAATGACTTCTAGGATATTTTTTTTTCCTTCTGAGTATGTTCAGTTATTTGGTCATATCTGAACAATGATGGAATAGATATTTCTTATCAATATCCACCTAATTTAGGAAAATATTTAAAGAGACTTTAATAAGGTTTTATTGTACTTCTGTACGATGTCAAAATACTCTCAGGGAATTTTACAGATAAGTCAGTAATGACATGATTCAAAAAGGAAACAATGTTTTGAAAACTTTGGGTTGATTATCCATACAAATGTACTTGAAGGGCTTGTTCCCAGGGTCCTGGGTATACAATATCTGGCACTGTCAGGGTAATTACAGCACTTTCCCTTTCCATGTACTAGTAGCTGTTTAAACCCTAGAGAATCTCCTGTCATTTTAATCTCCTTTAATCTCAAAAACCCATGAAATAGGCACTCTTATTTCTTTCCTTTTAGCATATTAGATCAAGGCTCAGAAACAAGGAGTTGCATAAATTACAGAAATTATAAGTAAAAGAACCAATTGAGGTCTAATTCAGGCCTGTCCAACACAAACTATTGACTACTGTATTTTCTTTCTTGTTGAAGAGAACTGGAATCTCAGACCACAGCCCAATCTTCTAAGAGCATATAGTGAGGGGGGAACTTCATCAAGGAATTGCCATCTAAAGTATGGCACCCACAGAAGCCTGTGGGTTGAAGCTGCACAGAGGGCCTCCCAGACAGTGAAGGCAGATGAGCAAAGAAATAAGAAAGAACAAGGCATGCACTGAGATCAGGGAGGGAATTCTGCTGATTTCACTAAAGATAGTGATAAGCAAATAGGTTAATTGAGATGATGAAGTATCTGAAAATCCAAACAGAAGGGCTTAAACCTGCGGTTCTCAACCTGTGGGTCGCAACCCACAAGAACTGTATCAAAGGGCCTCAGCATTAGAAAGATTGAGAACCACTGGCTTAAACTGTTCTGATAAACTATGGGAGGAAAAGGAAGAAAAATGACTATATTGTTGATTTTTATGTGCCAGGAAGACAATTAGGCCTACTTGAAATGATTCTTTTTAATCTCATGTACTCTGCAAAGAGATATTTTCATTTCTATTTTATAAAAAGGACAATAGAGTATAAGAGAGTTGAGTATTACAATCACACAAGAGGTATTTGATAGATTTTATATTTAAAATATACCCAAGATGGACTATATGAAAGAGGAGCAGTTAGAAATAAGGATGAGTAGGAGAGGATGTTCAGTTTGAGTAAAGTCATAATTAGTGTGGCAACAAGCTATCATTAGTGAATTATAGTACTACAGCACTGTACACAGTTTAACAGGATACTTGGAAATTATGGCTCAGTAGTAATAACAAAAGATACCATATGCCCCATCCAACCCCCCCTACTACAGAGACACCTCAAGAATTCATTTAACTTCTCTCCTTTCCTTGTGGAGCAATCAAGAGATTTGCATGGATAAAACCTACCCTACCCAGAGGGTCTCCTGCCTTTACTGAAATCCCACCTTTATTACTTACAGTGACCAATTCAGGGATAAACCATTGTATATGGAACTCTGGCCATAAACTTCTATTCAAGGGTGGTCCAATCAGTATAAGTCTCAAGATACTTATTAGAAGTTATGAAAAGCTCTTGCCTACCCCACGCACTTCTCTCTCTGAAAGTGAAAACTCAACTGTATTACTGTTGGAACATTCTTCCTACCATGGGGAAAGAGCCAAAAAATGAGAAGAATACAAGGAAGAGGACAGATTCTCCAAGTCTGAAACTTGGCCTATCACTACAAGTTTTACTTTTAGATTAAGCTTCAAATCCACCAATCAATTCATTGCTAAAACCAATTTAAGTTGAGTTGTCTTAACTGTAAAATGAAAAAAAAGAAAAAGAAAAAAGAAAAGAATTCCTATACAGAATTTGATCTAATAAATTTATCCTTATAAAAAAACAGACTTTAAAATGTAAGCTAATTTGGAAGGTGGTATAGCGGCAATTGAATAACCATTTACCTAAGCACCAAGATAGTGTTAATAATTCCTTATGATTGACTAACATTTAGACAGGTTTCTCCCTGACTTTAGGCCACTAACCTCCATTTTTCCAGAGCTTTCCTTAAAAAGAAAAAACAAACAAACAATCAAAAAACTTGTAATTGTAAATTCTTTCTCTCACACATTGAGAGTGTCTCCCACCAGTTTCACAACACAGGAATGTACAATTAAAATCTCTAACTCTTTTTAGAAAAAGTGCTACATATTTCATTGCTGAATATCACTATGGTCACCTTTGAAGTACTCCCCTTGGAAGCTATGCACCAATGCCAGTGGTTAGTCCAACCTTCAAAGCACTTTTAGAATTCTTTTTCTGAAATGTCCACCAGAGCTGTCATTTTGCCACCCTTGATGTCCTGAATGTCTTCCTTTCAGTATTTCTTTTATCTTCAGATACAGAAAAAAAGCCTTTGGAGGTCAGATTGGGTGTGGCAGGGTTTGTTTTAATACAGTTGCTTGTTTACTGGCTAACCATTTGCTCATAGAGAGTGCCATGTGAGCTGGTGCACTGACATGATGCAAGAGTCATGAGTGATTGGTGGAAAGTTCAGGTCATTCTCATTTAATGTTTTCATATATCCTTTTCAGCACTTACAAATAGTAAACTTGGTTAATTGGCCAGTTGTCATGAATTTTTAGTGCACAATCCCTCTGATATTAAAAAATGTCAGCAACGTCATTTTGACTCTTGATTTGGACTGACAGAAGTTTTTTGGTCATGGAAATTAGTTGACTTCCTTTGTGCATCTTGAGGCTTTGTTTCAGGTGAGTATCGGTAGATTCATGTTTCATCACCAGGGAATACATGTCCCAAACATCATTGTCTAGCCTCTCTAAAAGGTCTTGGCATACTTCAACTTTTATTCATAAGCTCTGTTGGGACCATTTTTCCACAAAACGTTTTTGGGTCAAGATTTTCATAATGATTTTCCTAAACATTTCTCTACTGATGTTCACTTGGTCCACTATGCTTCTCACAGTCAGTTAACAATTTAGACACACAAAATTTGATGATTTTTTTTCAATGTTTTGGTCAATTCTGCTCCATTACTGGCTACTCTGACCTCTCCACATCAGTGACATTTTCTCTCACCTTAGTAAAACATATATTGTGTACATTTTTTGCTTTTTCCAATTTTCTTTAGTTTGTTTCTTTCCTTTTTACTTCTCTTTTACTGTTATTACTGTTGTTATTTAATAAGTTTTGTGTTGTTTAGTTGCATTTTCTTCATTTTTACTTTATTTCAATAGGAAGGGCTCCTCCATTGTCATTATGCATTTCAGCCCCTTTCATTTCCTTCTTTTTCATTTCTCTCCTTTTTACCTCAATTGGTAGTGACTTTTCTACTTTTCTCATTTTAACCACATAAATGTTGCATACAACACCTAAGATATCACTTTTTTTCTTCTTTGTCTTATACAATTATATTTTTAAGTTTTTTAAACCATTTTTATTATTTTGTTTCACTTTTCTGAGGGTTAGGGAGTCATAGCTTGTTATGACTGGGACATCATGGAATTAGTCTGGAAAAAGGAGACCACAACATCATAGTCTTGGTGTCCTTCTAGCTTTGGCCTTGGAAATATGGTCAATTGATAGTTCACTAGCAGCAACATGCTGCTGATTTCTTTACATATTTGGCAAAAGTGGGGTCTTGATATTGTACAGGATGGTAAGGAACTCTGAATTTGAGGGACCTCTCTGAATTTGAAGGACCCATCCAATCTGTCTCCCAAAGTCCTAGAGCTATGCATGTTATTAAAGCATCCTGTCAAACACCACTATTTCTCCTGTTGCTTTCTCTCTTACATGCTTTTTTCTCCTTTTCTTCAATTCTTTCCTTCCACCCTTCCTTATTTTTCTCTCTCCTTTTTTCCTCTTTTTTTTTTCTTTCATATCTCCCTTCTTGCTTTTTACTCTTATTTTCCTTTGAGACTTATACCAAAAGGCCTCTTCAACACCTAAGCTTTGAGGCAAGGTAATTTAAACCAAAAGAAGTAGTTAGAAGAAAAAATTACAGAAAGGAAATAAATGAGAAGAAAACACACAAAAGGAGGAACCAACAGAAAAATTCTGGCAGTGTGAAAAACCAGAATAGGATAACACCTAAAAGGGATCATGAGGTAGCTACTGCAAAGAATTCCAAATGTAAAGAATTAAGGGAAATGACAGAAATGGGACATGGATGGCAAAAACAATAAATGGAATTGACAAAAAAGTAGAAAAACAGAACCCCCAAATGGTTGAAAGATATGAAGAAAATATGAATGGCAGAGTTTAAAAGCTCAAAAGAGGGGGGAGGGGCAAGATAGCTGACTGGAAGCTGCTTCCAGCAGAGGCTCCTATCCAAAAGGAAAGATAACCTCCAGAAACTGCCCAATTAAGCTGAAGACTGGGAGTCCAGCCGAGAGAGAAAGAGAGAGAGAGAGAGAGAAGTGATAACTGCAGGTCACCCCTGAAGCAAGCTTCAAATTCCATAAACCAAGCTTCAGGCAGAAAAACTGACCTAAAGTTTTCTGCCATTCAGAATTTCCAGGATTCCCTTCCCCCCTTACCTGATGCACCAGAAGCCTGACCTCTGCTGAAACTGAGGGAGGAGGACTTAAGCAGCGCCCACCCTCTCTATCTGACAGACCAGGCAGCCCGCCAGGTAAGAGACTCTGGGGCCCTACTGAGCCCCCACCAGCCCCCAGGGCAGGGATGCCACTGGGACACCTGGGCTGCTCCAATCAGTGCTCCACTGGGCCTAGGCCTGAGCCTGCAGTGGCCAGGAACTCCGCTGGGCTCCCCGCTAGGCCTTGGCCCACACCAGGAGCAGCCAGGAACTCTGTGGGGACTCCTGGGTGCCCTGATTTGCACCCCTCCAGTCCATAGCCTGCCACCAACAGTGGCCAGGAAATCCACTGGGACTCCTGTGTGGTGCCGACCTGTGTCCCTCCCAGTCTCTGCCTGCCACCAGCTGAGACCCCTGCCCGGCTTGATCCATGCCCCAGGCCCACCACCCATAGCAGCCAGGAACTCCACTCTGCCGGGACACCCCACCGGGCCTTGGCCCGCCACCAGCAGTGGCCAGAAAATCCTCTGGGTCTCCCTCCCGAGTGGATGTGTGCCCTGCTGGGCCTTGGCCTGCCACCTGCTGGAACCCCCGCCCCACTCTGATCCATGCCCCAGGCCCGCTGCCCATAGCAGCAAGGAACTCCACTCAGCCGGGACACCCACGGGGCCCTGATTGGCACCTCGCTGGGCCTTGGCCCACTACCAGCAGTGCCCAAGAACTCCACTGGGACTCCTGCACAGCTCCGATTGGCTGCCTGCCACCTGCAGCATCCAGGAAGTCTGCAAGGACTCCCTCCTGGGGCCAATCTGTGCCCCTCCGGGCCTTGACCTGCCCAGCTCTGATCTGTACCCCAGGCATGCTGCCCACAGTGGCCAGGAACTCCAGTCCACCAGAAATCCCGTGTGGCCCTGATTGGCACCCCTCTGGGTCTTGGCCCACCCCCAGCAGAGGCCAGGAACACCACTGGGGCTCACGCACACCCCACTGGCACTTCACTGGGACTTGGCCCACTGCCAGCTACAGCCAGGAAGTCTGCCAAGACTCCCGCATGGTGCAGATTTGTGCCCCCCCAGCCTCAGCCTGCCACATGCCGGGACCCCGCATGGCTCCAATCCGTGCACCAGGCCTGCCAATCTCTCTCCAGAGCCCTCCTCCCAGCCAGAGGCTGCTGGAGACATGGGCTCCCTTTGCAAAGGACACCAGGTGCCCCAACCCATGCCCTGCTGCTTGATCTGGGCGTGCCACACTCCAGAGCTACTTCCACAGCCTGAATTTCCTGGGTGGGGCAGTCCCAGAAGAACCACACAGGGTCACTACATACAAAGATCCAGCAACAACAGAGTGATACTTCTGGGGTCTGATCTGGGAGAGAAACCTCCCTAACTCTGAGGACGGTCATAGGCAACAGTGAAAAATAATCATGAGGCGAAATCAACAGAAAAACTCTGGCAATATGAATAATCAGAGTAAATCAACTCCCCCAAGAAATGACAAGGTAGATACAGCAAAAGATCCCTTGCATAAGAAAATGGCTGAGATGTCAGAAATTTAATTCAGAGTCTGGATAGCAAATAAGATCAGCGGAATGGAGGAAAAGATGGAATTAGAATTTCAGGCAGTAATCCAAAAGATGATTCAAAAGATGTCTCAAGAATTCAATGAATTCAAAGACAAAATGACCAAAGATTTTGACACATTGAGACAAGAAGTTGGAGCCCTCAAAGATCTGAGAAATACAGTAGAATCCCTCAAACAGAATGGAACAAGCAGAAGAAAGGATTTCTGACATGGCAGACAAAGCTTTCAAATGCTCCCAAACTTCCATAGAGGAAGAGAAATGGAAGGCAAAAACGGATCATTCTCTCAGACATCTCTGGGATAACTCCAGGAAAACCAATATTCGCCTTGTAGGAATACCTGTAAATAATGAAGTGGCGTCACAAGGCACAGAGTCTCTTCTTTATGAGATTATGAAAGAGAACTTTCCAGACATGTCAAGAGATTATGTAATTCAGGTAACAGACAGTTTCAGAACCCCAGTGATGCCAGAATTTCAGGTTCTTGGTCTCAGGCAATTTGAAGAAGGAATCGACGGACCACAGGAGTAGTGGTAAGTCAGGATTTATTTACAGGAAATAATTATAAGTAGAGGAAGAACCAAACCTCCAGGCAAGAGGACCCAGGAGGGGAGCAAACTCTCCTTCTCCCTCTCTGAGGTCCAGCTGAGGTCTCATTTGGAGGGGAACAGGCAGCTCTTTCTGTTCCCTCTCTGAGGTCTAGCCGAGGTCTGCTTTGGAGGGGAACAGGAACCTCTTCCTGTTCACTCTCCGAGGTCTAGCCAAGGTCTGCTTCTGGAGGGGAACAGGCAACTCTTCCTGTTCCCTCTCCGAGGTCTAGCCAAGGTCTGCTTCTTAGCTGTTCTCTCTCCGAAGTTCTGCCGAAGTCTGCTCCTGAGCTCTCTGCTCAGGGGTTTATATAGTTCCAGGGAGTTATTTTGCTGGAACTTCTTAGGGGCGGGTCTTCATCAGTTACAGCCAGCTGTCCAATGAGGACCTGTGCCCTGAAAACTGACATGATATTGACCAGTCAGATGTGCACGAAGAGCAGACAGCAAGGCACCAGTGTCTTCCTCACAGGTCCGGCCCTTTCGCAAGCTGGTTTCTCCATCGACCACAGCATCAGTGCCTATAGGGCCAAGGCAGCGGTTGTAGAGCTGCCTTGTCCTGCATCACCAGCATGACTCAACCTGAATAAGACATCCCCCAAGCACATCATAATTAACTTCACTAAAGTTAATATGAAGGAGAAAATTCTGAAAGCAGCCAGGCATAAGAAATCTATTACCTACAAAAGGTAAGAATATTAGATAACTGTAGATCTCTCTGATCAAACCTTTCAAGCTAGAAGAGAATGGTCATCAGCTTTCAATCTCCTAAAACAAAAGAACTTTCAACACAGGATCCTGTACCCAGCTAAACTGAGTTTCATTTATGATGGAGAAATTAAATACTTTAACGACATCCACATGTTGAAGAAATTTACTATACCTAAACCAGCTCTCCAGGATATTCTCAGACCTATCCTCCATAATGACCAGCATAATCCTCCACCACAAAAGTAAACTCACACAGAAACTTTTTATCAAATTTCAACTTCTACAGTGATGAAAGGATTAAAAATGTCCACTAGACATTCTAAAGATTTATCAGTGGTTTCAATCAAGGAGAATGGTTTAAATTGTCCTCTAAAGAGGAATAGCTTGGCTGACTGGATACAAAACCTCAGGTCAGATATCTGCTGCATACAAGAATCTCATCTTACCTTAAAAGATAAATTTAGACTCAAGGTGAAGGGATGGTCATCTATATTCCAGGCAAATGGAAAACAGAAAAAAGTAGGTGTTGCAATCTTATTCGCAGATACAATAGGCTTTAAACCAACCAAA
>CAUYRH010017572.1:0-18242 GCA_963574655.1 Perodicticus potto
AGGGAGGGGAATGGGGTCTGGGTGTGTGCCACACCTTTTGGGGGCAAAACACGATTGTAAGAGAGACTTTACCCAACAAATGCAACCAGTGTAACATGGTTTCTTGTACCCTCAATGAATCCCCAACAATAAAAAAAAAAATTTGAGAGAAAACAAGTTTCTTCTACATAACAGCAGTACACTATGAGTAGAAGAGACTGATGTAGCATAATCCTGAAAAGCATAAGCACAAGAAGCCACAGAGTGACGGGAGAGTACAGCCTTGCTCATCCAGTAAACATGATCTTTAAATAAGCCATTGATAGACAGACTATGAGCAGGTATTGCAAACAACTTCAACATCTGATCCACACTTAACGCTAGAAATAAAAGATGTGCAAAAACTGGCTCTCTGTAAAGATTTATGTGTGGTTAGTCTCCTTAAAGCCAATGTCATCCTATAGAACCAGAAACAAATTATAATAAAGAAGAAATAGTATCTTCTGATGCAGGTAGAAAATAGCACTGTTTATAATTAATTGCAGTAAACACCTCCCTGAAAAGGTGTAAGTTAGAGGTAAAGTGATATCCTAAGAAATATAATCATAACATATAAAAGAAGCATAGATAAATTGTGAAGGAGATTTTGAGGTGAGAAAATGGAAAAATGGAAGAGAAAAGCAGCAACTTACTTCTCTATCCTGAGTTTATCAACAATCCCTATTCCTTTTTTTTTTTTTTATAGAGACAGAGTCTCACTTTATCGCCCTTGGTAGAGTGCCGTGGCATCACACAGCTCACAGCAACCTCCCACTCCTGGGCTTAGGCGATTCTCTTGCCTTAGCCTCTCGAGTAGCTGGGACCACAGGGGCCCGCCACCCTCAGTATATGGGGCCAGTGCCTTACTGACTGAGCCACAGGAGCCACCCAACAATCCCTATACCTTTCATCAGAAAGAGCAGGAGACCAGCTATTTTGTGAATCCTCATAAACCCATGAAGATGTTGGGTAACAGGACAGTAAACAATGGACAGTAAAGTCCTGTTAGACAGTGGGGTATTTTAGGTAAAACAACATAAAATGTACCCCATTCCATCAGATCAAACACAAAAATCAATAAAGAGGACTGGCCATTTCCCCTAATCACTATAAAACCACAACTCTCTTTTTTTTCTCCTACTGACCAAAAATGGCTTTTTTTTTCTTCGCAGATTTTGGCCAGGGCTGTGTTTGAATCCGCCACCTCTGGCATATGGGGCTGGCACACTACTGCTTTAAGCCACAGGCACTGCCCTGACCAAAAATGTTTTGCTTAGCTCTGTGAAAATAATGCATATATAAAATGTCATTTTCAAATTACAGTTACAAATTAAGGGCTTTGTCAGATGCTAGGAATCAAAATTAACGAAGGTAATCAATACCCTTGCAAAACTTGGTTAAACTTTCTGAACCCCTTTTTCAGCTATCAAATGAAGCTAATATGCCTAATTCACATATGTGAGAAATAAGAGAAAAGCTCAGACAATGCACTCATGACCTATGATCAACCAACAATTATCATTTTTAATGATTTACTAACTTACACCATACTTATACCTAAATAGCATAATTACTGGCTAACAACTATTTTTAATATTTGTTAGGGTACACACCTTATAATCTATAAACGATTCTTGTTCCTGTTGACATTGGGAAAGATAATCCTTCATATCATTCAATTCATCTTCATGTATTTTTGTGACTAACTGCTGACGCATCTGAATTTGAATTGTGCCTAAAAAGAAAATTCTTATTAGATACATAACATAAATATGATTACCAATACTTTAAAATACATAAACCATTCAGTCTGTATATAATCTAACTATTTAATTTGGACAAAATGATTTTGTTTAAATGATCAGCTTTTTTTTTTTTTGAGACAGAGTCTCACTATATCACCCAGAAACTAAGTAGCCCATTTTTTTTTTTCTTTTTTGGGACAGTCTCACTATGTCACCCTGGGTAGAGTGCCGTGGCATCACAGCTCACAGCAACCTCAAACTCTTGGGCTTAAGTGATTCTCTTGACTCAGTCTCCCAAGTAGCAGGGACTACAGGCTCGACTATTTTTGTTGTTGTTGTTGTTGTAGTTATCATTGCTGTTGGCAGGCCTGGGCTGGGTTCGAACTCACCAGCCCCAGTGCATGTGGCTATCACCCTAGCCGCTGAGCTATATAGGCACCAAGCCCAGCATTTCCCAATTCTTTAAAAATTCTAATTAAATGCAGGGCATGGTAGTTCACGACTGTAATCCCAATAATTTGGAAGGCTAACATGGAAGGACTGCTTGAGCCCATGCTTGAAACCAGGAATTCCAGGTTAGAGTGAGCTGTGACTGTACCACTACACTCCAGCCTGGGCAACAGAGTTAAGACCCTATCTCTTTTTTTAAAAAATCTGATTATATAAACCAAGAATAAGTAAATGAAAGCTTATAATGTATTTGATCAAATGGTGATACATGTTAATTGTAACACAAACCAGGCTAACTGGGTTGATGAAATAAAATCAACATACATAAACTCTAACAAGTTTAACAGACCAAAGTATAAGGCTAAACTAAAGACAAAAACATTCTCAATTCATGTGCACCATGGAAGAAACAATAAATGTCACAAAAGTAGAAATAATGGGACTCAGCACCTATAGCTCAGAAGCTAGGGCGCTGGCCACATACACTAGAGCTGGTGGGTTCAAACCCAGCCCAGGCCTGCCAAACAACGACAACTGCAATCCAAAAATAGCCGGGTGTTGTGGCAGGTTGCCTGTAGTCCCAGCTACTTTAGAGGCTGAGGCATGAGAATCACTTAAGCCCCATGAGTTGAGGTTGCTGTGAGATGTGATGCCACAGCAATCTATTGAGGGTGACATAGTGAGACTCTGTCTTAAAAAAAAAAAAGGGCAGCACCTGTGGCTCATTGAGTAGGGCACCGGCCCCATATACGGAAGGGGGCGGGTTCAAACCCGGCCTCAGCCAAACTACAAAAACGGAAAAATAGCTGGGCGTTGTGGCGGGCACCTGTAGTCCCAGCTACTCGGGAGGCTGAGGCAACAGAATCGCCTAAGCCCAGGAGTTGGAGGTTGCTGTGAGCTGTGTGATGCCACGGCACTCTACCGAGGGCGATACAGTGAGACTCTATCTCTACAAAAAAAAAAAAAAAAAATAGAAATAATGAGCCCTATTTATTTCGACATTTAAATTGTAGCTATGTTAAATGACATTTAAATAATCCTCTTGGGCTCGGAGCCTGTGGCTCAACGGGCTAAGGTGCCAGCCACGTACACCTGAGCTGGCAGGTTCGAATCCAGCCTGGGCCCGCCACACAACAATGACGGCTGCAACCAAAAACGGCCAGGCGTTGTGGCGGGCGCCTGTAGTCCCAGCTACTTGGGAGGTGAAGGCAGGAGACTCACTTGAGCCCAGGAATTGGAAGTTGCTGTAAGCTGTAATGCCACAGCACTCTATCCAGGGTGACAGCTTGAGGCTCTGTCTCAAAAATAAAAAAAATAAATAATCCTCTTGATAATGTCACAGTTCAAATTTGTCTGTGATTCTAAATTAAAATAATCTGCCTCATGGTGAGCATTTCAGAGATGTGATCTGCCAATCTTTTAATGTTAAAAAAGTCACAAATAGGTTCAGCGTCCAAGGCACAGTGGTTACGGTGCCAGCCACATACACCAAGGGTGGTGGGTTCAAACCTGGCCCAGGCCAGCTAAACAATAATGACAACTCCAACAAAAAACAGCCAGGCATTGCGGTGGCTGCCCATAGTCCCAGCTACTTGGAAAGCTGAGGCAAGAGAATCATTTAAGCCCAAGAGTTTGAGGTTGCTATGAGCTGTGACACCACGGCACTCTACCAAGGGCAACACAGTGAGACTCTGTCTCCCAAAAAAAAAAAAAAAGTCACAAACATACATACGAAATACCTACCACTTCATTTAAGTGAAACACTTGTGAGCTAAGGAACACTCACTTTCCAAATAAGAAAAGTAAGGCTTGTCAAACGGGTTTTGAGTTTTTAAGGTCATATGTTTAATGATACTAAAATAGATCCCAGGATTCCTCACTCTTGGTGTCACTTATCAGTTTACATAAAACAAAATTTTAAAAAACTTACCATAGAAATGTCCAAACCCCATGCTGATTGCAATCACCAAGGCAAGTATGACACACTTATTGAGACCACTACTGAAATGGCATCTACTCAGCTTCTTAGAAGGTTCGGGTTCCGGTTCTTGTGCAGCAAGTGGTCGTTCTTCAGATTCTGAAGTAGAAACAGTCTTCTTCCGAGCACGTCGTCGTCTAAAGGCAGGACTAGGCTGATTACTGGTTTCATCACTACTTGATTCATCATCACTAGGCTGAGATGAAAATACTATTTTGAAAAGAAAAATGTTGACATTAAGGTATCAGACATTTTGGAAAAACTTTCCCAGTAAATATCATTTAGAATAATTAATGCCATCCATCCCTACATGCCTTCTGACGTGAGACAGCCAAAAACAAAACTCAGACAATACAAACAAAAACACCAAGTTTTCAATTTATCAACATAAAGACAAAACATAAAAGATCCCAACTAGAATACACAAGAATCTGATAATGACTTTATTCTGTGCTTTATGTATATCTGGGGTTTTTAACCCCCCTTGTATTTGAAATTATGAGAAAGAATAGTCACTGATTCCCAGAGTCTATTAAATTTCATTGTTATTAGATACATAACCAAGTACTATTTCTAGAAAAGAAAAAAAAGTCTCTTCATTCAACTTCAAATAGAGGTAATTTAAGGAACACAGGAAAGTATACCAGCAAGATCCTATGATTTACAAAGTATAACTACCGAAAGTGTCCTTGGGTGTTCCTGGTCCCTAGTTTCATTTTCATCATATTAGCCCACGATCAAGTTTGAAAGTACGAGAGTTTAACATAGGTTTCCAGAAGTCAGATGAGCCCTTCCCTTCGACTGCCACTCTTACTAGAAGGTTATTAATTTTACCCTCTAGTAAATATGTCAGCATGAGGAAGTGACACAAAGCTATCTCCAATATTAAGGACTAGTCTGGTGCTGTTCCTTACAAGAACAGTAAACAACACATCAAGGGGAAACAAAACTGCACAAGAAATATCAAGTCAGGGAAATAGCCCCCGGAAAAATCACCTTCAAGTTTTTCTAAATGTATAATTCCTGGAAACTGAATCAACATACTATAGTGACACAGAAAAGAGTAAATAACTCAGTAGACATTTCTACAAGCCAGGTAGAAGAAAAGCACTAGAAAAAGTAAGGAACAAATCTGAACCTGAATTTAATACAAAGAGCTCTAAACAACAAACATTCATGCTCCAAAAAAGCAAACAGTTCTTCAGAAAACAGGATATCCATGCCACAGTAAAGCTGGTGACTTAGTTAGGCAATACTTTTTAAAGATGGATCGTATAGAGTACTCAGTTCACTTTCACACTTACGACAACAAACAAAGAGACAGAAGGGACTACTGAATGAATGAATATTCCTAATATTTAGTGATACAGATGCCACTGAGAGATCTTTTGGTCATGACCCTTATGCCCATCATGTTTATCTGGTTATTCTTGATCACTAGTTTTTCCAAGATGCCGTCGCCTCAGGTGTGAGGTTACATTTCTTGGACAAAGAGAAAAAAAGGAAGACTTAAACAAAGCATTACATAATATAAAGGCATTCATGATCATGGGGTTGGAGTATTTAAGTCAGGCTTTCTGACATAAAATTAAGATAGGTAAATGTAAAAATAAACCATTTATAAAAATTCCTTAAATTTTCAATTCTATAGTAATATATTGCCTTCATTATATATCCTAACAAACAAGCCTGGATCATATTATTGCAATACAGTCACGTCCTCATCTAATGCTTCCATCTTTTTTAACCCATACCTATAATAGATGAAATATTTTTTATTTTAACGCCTTTTAAAGCTTAATTTGGCCCATAGTCCAAGACGCAAGCGAGGCAAAAGCATGCAATAAGCTTGGCCAGCTTTTTTACAATATCCATTTTGAACACCTGTTTCAAATATCACAGATGATAACAGGTATCTTTAAAGCACTCAGTGATAGTAAATGTGACTAGGCACATTCAGCTCAAGAGAAGCTGGTCAGATGTAGTCACACCACCTTGGAAAGCGAGTTGGCTAGGAACATGGTGTTTCAGCTGATCATCCCATCCCCAAATGCATTCAGGAATCTTCCACAGCTTCTCCCACCACCTTTCTTTTGTAAATAGACAGGAAAAAAAGATGTATAAAGCTTATTAAGGAATAAAAAGGAAAAAGAATTGAAAATACTTATTTATCACTTAACATTGTATCTGTACTAAATTAAAATGTAAAAAATCACACCTTTTTTGAAAACATAATGATACAGCTTCTCTACAACTACCACCTTTGCTTTTTGGGAATGGAAGGGAGGTCATATGAAGGAAGCAAGTATTCTTAAACCAACAAAAACTACACTGCCAAAGGAAGTGTAATATCAACTTGCTCTAATCTTATTTAGTAGAAGATAAAATTGAAGTTGAAAATACTGTAAAGACAAAGAAAAAAGAGAAAGGGGAAAAACAAAATTAATTAAGCAATGGGTAGCATGAAATTAATAAACCAAGAAAAAAACATGGGGATAAGAAAACGAGAACAAAAATTCATGGCAACTGATTTATATATAATGTCCAAAATTTCACCTTTGTTTATTTTTAACATTTTGTTTACTGAAATAATTTCTGTAGGGAGGATAACAATGGGTAAAAATACACTTAAGCAAACATTTCTCTTAATTAAGTCTGCAAAATTCCCAAGAAGTACAAGTTTAGAAAGGAGATAAAACATCAGAATACTGGTTTTCGAAAGCCCACATTCCTAAAAAATAAACTAGGAGGAGGAAAGGAAGGGAGATAAAAGAACTCCTTAAATACAGCAGAATCTTGGAGTTAAAAAAAATAAATCTGTCAGCTCAACAGCCATAGCACAGTGGTTATGGCACCAGCCACATACACTGAGGGTGGCAGGTTCGATCCCAGCCCAGGCCAGCTAAACAACAATGACAACTACAACAAAAAATAGCTGGGCGTCATTGCAGGCGCCTGTAGTACCAGCTACTTGGGAGGCAGAGGCAAGAGAATTGCTTAAGCCCAAGAGTTGGAGGTTGCTGTGAGCTGTGACGCCACAGCACTCTACCCAGGGTGACACAGTGAGACTCTGTCTCAAACAAAAAATAAAAATATAAAAAATAAATCTGTCCTAGAAAAAGTGCTACATACTAAAAAATAAAATAAATAAAATAAATATGATGACCAACAAAGATTCTAAAGCCAATTATATTAGCTCTCGTAAATAAATATACTACATTCCATGTATCATATCCTAAGAAGGCTAAAGTTTTCCTCTAACCAGGAATGTTAGAAAAAAATAGCTTAAGTGTTTTCAAGCTCTTATTTACTGGTAAACTACCAAGACAATAACTGAAAATAATTCCTTATTAAATGAAATAGCCAAGATTCTCTACTTGACATTAGCTTAAACTACTAGAACAATAGAAATTCTACTGTCTAGTTCTCACTGCCAAAGGTAAACATTTTCCAGCAACTTTATGCCTAAATACTTATTTTACCTTGAAAAATGTTATTTATATATATTCCTAAAAACTAAGCTGAACAACTATGGAAACGAAACTCAACAACTCACACTTTAACCTCCAACTGATTCTGCTGAAAAATGGGAATTAATGGCATTAAAAGGTGATCTACAATAGAAATATTTTCATAATAATATCAGAGATCCGAAAGTAAGAAGTGTTGGGAGACTGCTATTTTTACAGCACCTTGGACCCTGTCTGCCACATTGCACTCAAATTTTGTTGAATGACTAATAACTGAATGTATATCCAAGATTTCAATACAAATTTTCTTTCACTATTTCTGTAATACAGAATGTATGTTGTTGTAAGCAAAAATATTAACATCCTTCTTCTGCTTTTAGGTATCTCAACCTTCCATTATTAAAGATTTAATATATGCCAAACGCATTCTGGAGCATTTGTGACTGTAACAAATCTCCTTGAAGAAATTATGTCTTCTATTTAATAGTAAAAGTTACTGTGAACAGCAAAAGACTGCTTTACTCTTAGCCATAGAGTCTTGGAAAAAATTAGAGATAAAAGATTTCACAGAAAAAAAATTGAAGTGAGTTTACCCAAATATATTCAAAACTAGAGACTTATGGTTAAAAGATGACCTATTATATGAACTATTGTAATCCAAGTCCTTAAGTTTCTGAACAGGGCATTTTTTATCCTTCTACAGTCCTTACCAGTTTCTGGCTGACAAAATGCATACTGGCTGCTAGAGGAAGAGCCCATGTTAAAGTCTTCTGGATCTTGTGCTTCTTCAACAATAACTTCTTGATTTCCCATTTCTTCTAACTTTGGTGGCTCAAGGGTAACAATATCAGAATCATCACTGGCAGTTCCAAAACAGATATTCTCTTCAGATGACTTTTCTTCCCCTGCCTGAAGAATCAATTTTACAGAGAGTAAACTGAACAATTATTTAATAGCTTTTTATTTTCTACATATTTCAAAGTGTTTAATGGTACTATTTTGGTAATTTGAGGTTAAAAGATGATTTCCACCTATTACTAAATAATTATGCAACAGCAGACTCATCCTTTACTTTGAAAATACTATCAAAGACAGGTACAGTGGCTCACACCTATAATCCTAGCACTCTGGGAGGTTGAGGCAGGTGGATCACCTGAGCTCAGGAGTTCCAGACCAGTTTGAGCAAGAATGAGACTCCTTCTCTACTAAAGTAGAAAAACTAGCCAGGCGTAATGGCAGGTACACGTAGTCCCAGCTACTCGAGAGGCTAAGGCAAAAGGATCGCTTGAACCCAGGAGTTTGAGTTTCCTGTGGGCCATGATGATGCCACAGCACTCTACCCAGGGCATCAGAGTGAGGCTCTGTCCCAACTAAAAAAAGAAAATACCTTAGCAACTCTCAGACCACTGCCTTCTCCTAGTGGGCTGCAGAAGATGAGAAGCCCACCTGTATTCCTCAATCATTTAATAATCATAGAAAGAAGAGAATTCATGTATCTCTCACAAGTTCTATGGTTTGGTTTTTTTTTTTTTTGAGTCTCAAGCTGTGGCCCTGGGTAAAGTGCGGTGGCGTCACTGCTCACTGCAACCTCAAACTCCTGGGATTAAGCAACCCTCTTGCCTCAGTCTCCCAAATAGCTAGGACTACAGGTGCGTGCCATAACGCCCGGCTATTTTTTTGGATATAGTTGTCATTACTATTTGGTGGCCTAGCCAGATTCGAACCCACCAGCTCCGGTGTATGTGGTTGGCGCTTTAGCCGCTTGACCTACAGGCGCTGAGCTGGCTCTGTGTTTTGTTTTTTGGGAGACAAGAGTCTCACTTTTGTCGCCCCTGGTAGAGTGCCATTGAGTCATAGCTCACAGCAACCTCAGACTCTTGGGCACAAGTAGTTCTCTTGCCTCAGCCTCCCAAGTAGTTGGGACTGTAGGTGCCCCCCACGACACTTGACTATTTTTAGAGACAGAGTCTTGCTCTAGTTCAGGATGGTCTCAAACTTGTGAGGTCAGGCCTGGGCTGACTCAGCCTCCCACAGTGCTGGGATTACAGGTGTGAGCCACCAAAGTTCTATGGTTTATATGAACATAACTTTGTAGGCTAGGGAGGCAAAAAAGCACTGATTAAACTTTTCTGGTTATATATGTAATAAGCTTCAACAGTAACACCATGTACGATCATCTAAATGTGTCCTCTAAAATGTTCATATATTGGCTGGGAGCAGTAGTTCACACCTGTAATCCTAGCAATCTGGGAAGCAGAGGCAGGTATTGCTTGAGCTCACGAGTTCAAGACCAACCTGAGCAAAAGCAAGACCCAGTCACTACTAAAAATAGAAAAACTGAGGCCAGAGGATCACTTGAACCTGGAGTCAAAGGTTGCTGTGAGTTATGATACCGCAGCACTCTTCCCAGGGAAGAGTCTCATGACAGCATGAGACTTTATCTAAAAATAAATAAATAAAACAAAATAAAATGTTCATATATTGGAATGTGATTGCCAATGTGATAATAGTTAAGAAGTGGAGCGTTGGGCGGGGTCTGTGGCTCAGTGGGCAGGGCGCCGGCCCCATATGCTAAGGGTGCCGGGTTCAAACCCAGCTCCAGCCAAACTGCAAAAATAAAAAAAATAGCCAGGCATTGTGGCGGGTGCCTATAGTCCCAGCTACTTGGGAGGCTGAGGCAAGGGAATGGCCTAAGCCCAGGAGCTGGAGGTTGCTGTGAGCTGTGTGACACCACAGCACTCTACCGTGGGCAATAAAGTGAAACTCTGTCTCTACAAAAAAAAAAAAAAATGGCTTGGTGCCTACGGCTCAAGCGGCTAAGGAGCCAGCCACATACACCTGAGCTGGTGGGTTCGAATCCAGCCCAGGCTCTCGAGACAACAATGACAGCTGCAACCAAAAAATGGCCGGGCATTGTGGAGGCGGAGGCAGGAGAATCGCTTGAGCCCAGGAGTTGGAGGTTGCTGTGAGCTGTGATGCCACAGCACTCTACCCAGGGTGACAGTTTGAGGCTCTGTCTAAAAAAAAAAAAGAAAGAAAGTGGAGCCTTTAGGAAAATGATTAAGTCATGAGGGCTTCTCCTTTGTGAATGCGATTAAGCCCTTTATAAAGCAAGCATATACTACAGCCCTTTTTCATTCCTGCTGCCATAGAACAGCATCCATGCCCTTTTGAGAATGAGGTACAAGGGGCCATCTTGAAAGCCAAAGAGCATACCCTCACCAGACACCAAACCTGCTATTCACTAAGTATACTATTTATCCTAACTCCAAAGGTAAAATAAAGTTTACCTCAATTGCTGACTTGGTTTCTTCCAAAGCTGGATAAACAATTTCTCCCACTGACACTGTTCCATCTTGGCTGCTTTCTGATATAAAGCACAAATCAATATAATTATTTCTTTTTGTTTTTTTTTTTTTTTTTTGAGATAAAGTCTCACTATGTCACCCTCAGCAAAGTGCTGTGACATCACAGCTCACAGCAACCTCAAACTCTTAGGTGTAAGCAATTCTCCTGCCTCAGCCTCACAATTATTACTCGATTTAAAGCAGCATTGACTTTTGTAGTCTACATACAATATGAGTAGATAAAAAAATCTATTCCCAGTATGTTAAAGTGAATTTAATGAAATGCTATAATTATAGTTTTTTTTTTGAGACAGTGTCTCACTATGTCACCCTTGATAGAATGCTCTGGTGTCACAGCTCACAGCAACCTCAAACTCTTGGGCTCAGGCGATTCTCTTGCCTCAGCCTCTCATGTAGCTGGGACTACAGGTGCCTACCACAACGTCCGGCTATTTTTTTGTTGCAGTTGTCATTGTTGCTTTAGCTGGCCTGGGCCAGATTGAAACCACCCCCCCACCCACTCCCCACTAAGCTATGGGCACCACCAAAATGTTATAATTATAAAAGTCACCCGGCTAGGGCACCAGACACATACACCAGAGGTGGTGGGTTCAGGCCCAGCCTGAGCCTGCCGAATAGCAATAACAACTACTGCCAAAAAATAGCAAGGTGTTGTGGTGGATGCCTATAGTCCCAGCTATTTGTGAGGCTGAGGCAAGGGAATCACTTAAGCCAGTGGTTCTCAACCGTCCTAATGCCGCAACCCTTTTATTATTTGTTTGTTTGTTTTTTGTTTCTTTTTGAGACAGAGCCTAAAGCTGTCACCCTGGGTTGAGTGCCATAGCGTCACAGCTCACAGCAACCTCCAACTCCTGGGCTCAAGCGATTGTTCTGCCTCCGCCTCCCAAGTAGCCGGGACTACAGACATCCGCCACCACTCCCACTGCTTTTTGGTTGCAGCCATCATTGCTGTTTGGCGGGCCCCGGGAAGGATTCGAACCCACCAGCTCAGGTGTACGTGGCTAGCGCCTTAGCCGCTTGAGCCACAGGCGTCGAGCCAGCTACAACCCTTTAATACAGTTCCTGTGGGTCACAACCCACAGGTTGAGAATCACTGGCTTAAGACCAAGGAGTTTGAGGTTACTGTGAGCTGTGATCCCACAGTACTCTACTAGGGGCAACATAGTAAGACTGTCTCAAAAAAGTCACTCTACTGGTGCTAATAATCTTTATTTATTTGAAATTGTCAGCAGATACTTGTAGACACTGAACTGAACTCATTTAGAACTTACTAATAACTCAAACCAAAGCTACTTTAACCAAGTAAATAAAATTTCTACCTTAAAACACCAAGTTACATAATGCAACATGTTTATAAAAAGCCTGTTAATATGAAAAATCCATTCTGAGGTATCTGGTGGCACAATTCCTGAATTCTTTTTTTTCTTGAGATAGTCTCATTTTATCACCCCCTAGAGATTGCCATAGAGTCATAGCTCACAGCAACCTCAAACTCTTGGACTTATGTGATTCTCTTGCCTCATCCTCCCAAGTAGCTGGGATTTTAGGCACTAACCACAACACCTGGTTATTTTTAGACAGGGAATCACTCTGGCTCAGGCTGGTCACGAACCTGTGAACTCATGCAACAATTCCTGAATTCTTAAAAGTTAATTCAAAATTTCCAAAGTATCACACCATGTTAATGGTTGTCAATATGTGATACTGTTAGTATCAAAACTACAGCTTTCAAATTATAAATGATTTACAAAACAAAAAAGTGCTTTACAATAACAAACTACAAAAAGCAAGTACTCAAAAAACTACAGAAAAAATATCACTGCAGAAGATATATCAAAAGCTCCTGAAAGAAAAGAAAACATAGGGCAGCACCCATGGCTCAAGGAGTAGGGTGCCGTCCATATACCGGAGGTGGTGGGTTCAAACCCGGCCCCAGCCAAAAAAAAAAACCATGGACATACAGGATATTCATAATACATTTTTTTTTTTTTTAGAATGAGCCTCTGTCTCATTCTATCGCCCTCAATGGAGTGCCATGGACTCACAGCTCACAGCAACCTCCAACTCCTGGGCTTAGGTAATTCTCTTGCCTCAGCCTCCCGAGCAGCTGGGACTACAGGTGCCCGCCACAACGCCCGAATATTTTTTTGTTGCAGTTCGGCTGGGGCCGGGTTTTAACCCACCACTCTTGGTATATGGGGTGGGTGTCCCTACTCACTGAGCCACAGGTGCACCCTTTTTTCACTTTTTTTTTTTTTTTTTTTTTTTTGTAGAGACAAGAGTCTCACTTTATCGCCCTCGGTGGAATGCCGTGGCATCACACAGCACACAGCAACCTCCAAACTCCTGGGCTTAGGCGATTCTCTTGCCTCAGCCTCCCGAGTAGCTGGGACTACAGGCACCCCACAACGCCCGGCTATTTTTTGATGCAGTTCGGCCAGGGCCAGGTTTGAACCCGCAGCCCTCGGTGTATGGGGCCAACACCCTATTCGCTGAGCCACAGGCACCACCCTGGATTATATTTTGATTTAAGGGGATGTTGTGGTTGGTTTGATCGTCTACCAAGATCACTAAAACTTTTTTCTTATCAGCAATAAAGCTGTTTTGATTTCTTATCATTTGTATGTTCACTAGAGTAGTACTTTTAATTTCCTTCAAAAACTTTTCCTGGGTGGCACCTATGGCTCACTGGGTAGCACACCAGCCCCATATACGGAGAGTGGCAGATTCAAACCTGGCCCCAGCCAAACAGCAACTAAAAATAGCCCCGCGTTGTGGCAGGTGCCTATAGTCCCAGCTACTTGGAGGCTGAGGCAAGAGAATCACCTAAGCCCAGGAGTTGGAGGTTGCTGTGAGCTGTGATGCCACAGCACTCTACCGAGGGTGATAAAATGAGACGCTTATCTCTAAAAAAAAAAAAAAAGAACTTTTCTATTGTTGACTCAGCGCCCATAGCTCAATGGTTAGAGCACCAGCCACATCCATGCTGGCGGGTTTAAACCTGTCCCGAGCCTACAACTACAACAACAAATAAATAGCCGAGCATTATGGCAGGCGCCTATAGTCCTAGCTACTGGGGAGGCTGAGGCAAGAGAATCACTTGAGTTCTTGAGTTCAAAAGAGTTTGAGGCTGCTGTGAGCTATGAAACCAGAACACTCTACCAAGGGTGACAAGGTGAGACTCTGTCTCACAAAAGAAAAAAAAAAAAAAGTTTCAGCACCTGTAGCTCAGTGGCTAGGGCCCCAGCGACATACACCGGAGTTGTCAGGTTCGAATCCAGTCTGGGCCTACCAAACAAAAATGACAAGTACAACCAAAAAATAGCCAGGCGTTGTGGCAGGCGCCTATAGTCCCAGCTACTTGGGAGCCTGAGGCAAGAGAATCACCTAAGCTCAGGAGTTGGAAGTTGCTATGATCTGTGACACCACAGCACTCTACCCAGGGCAACAGCTTAAGACTGTCTCAAAAAAAAAGTAAATATTATCTTAAGCTGCCAAACAAACTCATGTTAAACTCTGTAACACATAATACTTAGTCACTGGTTATATCTTTTCTATCAAACCTATCAGAAGGTTCAAACGTACACTACAGCTGCAAGTAAACAAACCCCTGGGGCAGTCAGGTGACACTGAGTTCTTCACACTAAATCCACACTAAAGTTCTTTACACCTCCAACTCTAGCACTTTGGAAGGCTGAGGCCAGCGGACTGCTTGAGCTCAAGAGTTCAAAACCAGACTAAGCAAGAGTGAGACTCCATCTCTAAAAAAAAAAAAGAAAGAAAAAAAGAAAACACCCAACATGTGGTGGACGCCAATAGTCCCAGCTACTTTAGAGGCTGATAAGCAAAAAGATCGCTTGAGCCCAACAGTTTGAGGTTGCTTTGAGCTGTAACACCTCAACAAATCAACCTCAGGGCAACTGAGGGAGATTCTGTCTCAAAAGAAAAAATAATTAAATTAATCTACACTAAAGTTCTTCTAGTCCTTCGTGAGTTGATCACTTAGGTTAGCCAGAAAGATAACCCACCTGGAAAGAAGGCAAAATTCATAATGGCACTCACATTTCCTATTTAAAAAAAAACATAGGCTCGGCACCTGTAGTCCCAGCTACTTGGGAGGCAGAGGCAGGAGACTCACTTGAGCCCAGGAATTGGAGGTTGCTGTGAGCTGTGATGCCATAGCACTCTATCCAGGGCGACAGCTTAAGGCTCTGTCTAAAAAAAATAATAATAATAAATAAATAAATAAATAAATAAATAAATAAAATATATATATATATGGGGCGGTGCCTGTGGCTCAAAGGAGTAGGCACTGGCCCCATATGCTGGAGGTGGCGGGTTCAAACCCAGCCCTGGCCAAAAACCGCAAAAATAAAAAAATATATGGCTTGGCGCCCGTAACACAGTGGTTATGGCGCCAGCCACATACACCAAAAGGTGGCAGGTTCAATCAAACCTGGCCCAGGACAGCTAAACAACTGCAACAACAACAACAACAACAACAACAACAACAACAACAACAACAACAACAAAATAGTAGCCAGGCATTATGGCAGGCACCTATAGTCCCAGCTACTTTTAAAGATAAGAGAATCGCTTGAGCCCAAGAGTTTGAGATTGCTGTGAACTGTAACACCACAGCACTCTACTGAGGCCAACATAATAAGACTCTGTCTCTAAAAATATATATATATATGTGTTTTTTATACATATATAATTTATATATACTTAAATAGATACTTTTATATATATGTGTGTGTGTGTATCAGAATTTTTAAACAACTTACCTCTCTGCTCTATCTGCAATACCTGTAGTTCCTCTTGCTCTAAAGATGAACCTTCTGGGGTAACTTCACAACTGTCACTGGCTGTGACAGAACTCACCATCTCTACATCAGACCCCTAGGGAAAAGAAATTCATAATCATTCAGTTATTTGCCTTTTAGCTCCTCAAAGCTGGCTTTGACTATATTTAGATGTTTCCATTATTAAAAATGCCAGATGCTCACTCTGGGAGGCCGAGGCAGATGGACTTGCCCTGAACTCACAGGTTCAAGACCAGCCTGAGCAAGACCAAGACCCTGTCTCTAAAAATATAGCTGGGTGTTGTGGGCACCTACAGTCCCAGATACTTGTGAAGCTGAGGCAAAAGAATCACTTGAGCCCAAGATTTGGAGGTTCCTGTGAGCTATGATGCCATAGCACTCTACCAAGTGTGACAAAGTGAGACACTGTCTCCAAAAAAAAAAAAAAAATGAAAAACTCCCAGATGCTAGTATACTCCAGAAAAAAAGTATCTAATCTGACAAGCTTTTGCTAAATTTAGTCCACAAAAATCAGTGGCAGAGAAAGAGCAGAACTGAGTCACAGGTTTTGATTCTAAGCTGAGTTGGTCCGAGAGTGAAATGTTTTATTTTATGAGGCCAAGTAACAAATATGAACCCCAAAGGGCAACAATCTACACTTAACTGTTTTTATGGTAATTTACTTCAACTTAACATTTATGGAATTACTCTAGATAAACTTTGCTAGATATGCCAGGGTATTAACAATTCAAATCCAAAATTCAAATTTACAACATATTCAGATTAACGGCCATATGTAAATAAACTACTTCTGACAACAAGGTAACATAAAAATGTTTAAGGGCGTGGATTAAACAAAAGTAGTAGGTTAATGAACAACTTCCTTATGAATTTTTAGAATGAGACTGGGCGCGGTGGCTCATGCCTGTAATCCTAGCACACGGGGAGGCCATGGTAGGTGGACTGCCTGAGCTCACAGGCTCAAGACCAACCTTAGCCAGAGTGAGAACTTGTCTCGAAAAATAGCCGGGTGTTACAGTGGGCGCCTGTAGTCCCCACTACTTGGAAGG
Organism: Perodicticus potto; assembly: GCA_963574655.1. NCBI lineage: Eukaryota > Metazoa > Chordata > Mammalia > Primates > Lorisidae > Perodicticus > Perodicticus potto. Next base: position 16,905 of record CAUYRH010017572.1, read on the forward strand.
CTGAGGCAAGAGATCACTCGAGCCCAACAGTTTGAGGTTGCTGTAAGCTATGACCCCACACCACTCTACCAAGGGCAACAAAGTGAAATTCTATCTCACACAAATAAATAAATAAAATATTAGACTTTTTTATTCTAAGGTTATCATTCATACTTTGATGTCAAACTGTCCTTTCTTTAAGAAAATAGTGGATGGGCTCAGCACCTGTGGCTTAAACGGCTAAGGCACCAACCACATACACCTGAGCTGGCGGGTTTGAATCCAGCCAGAGCCTGCCAAACGGAGATGATGGCTGCAACCAAAAAATAGCCAGGCGTTATGGCGGGTGTCTGTAGTCCCAGCTACTTGGGAGGCAGAGGCAGGCGAATCACTTGAGCCCAGAAGTTGGTGGTTGCTGTGACCTGTGATGCCACAGCCCTCTACCCAGGGCAACAGCTTAGGCTCTGTCTCATAAAAAAAACAAAAAAGAAAAAGAAAGTAGTGGATACTGAGCACCTGTGGCACAGTGGTTAGGGCGCTGGCCACATACATTAGGGCTGCGGGTTCCAACCCAGCCTAGGTCTGCTAAACAATGACGAATGCAACAAAAAAATAGCTGGGCAGGGACGCAAGGCTGATTTAACATACACAAGTCCATTAAACGTTATCCATCATATTAACAGAGGCAAAAACAAAGATCATATGATCCTCTCAATAGATGCAGAAAAAGCATTCGATAAAATCCAGCATCCTTTTCTAATTAGAACACTGAAGAGTATAGGCATATGTGGCACATTTCTGAAACTGATCGAAGCTATCTATGACAAGCCCACAGTTAATATTTTACTGAATGGAGTAAAACTGAAAACTTTTCCTCTTAGAACTGGAACCGGACAAGGTTGTCCTCTGTCAACATTACCATTCAACATAGTGCTGGAAGTGCTAGCCAATACAATTAGGCAAGACTAGGAAATAAAGGGCATCCAAATGGGAGCAGAGGAGGTCAAACTCTCCCTCTTTGCTGATGATATGATCTTATACTTAGAGAACGCAAAGACTCAACCACAAGACTCCTGGAAGTCATCAAAAAATATAGTAATGTCACAGGATATAAAATCAATGGGCACAAGTCAGTAGCCTTTGTATACGCCAATAACAGTCAAGGTGAGAGGCTAATTAAGGGCACAACTCCCTTCACCATAGCTTCAAAGAAAATGACATACCTAGGAATATACCTAACAAAAGAGGAGAAGAAAATTATGAAATCCTAAGAAAGGAAACAGCAGAGGATATTAACAAATGGAAGAACATACCATGCTCATAGCTGGGAAGAATCAACATTGTTAAAATGTGTATACT
>CAUYRH010017573.1:0-16543 GCA_963574655.1 Perodicticus potto
TCTCACATAGTAATGAGAAAGTCTCTTGAATGTTATCGCAATCAGGTTGATGAAAATATCTCCGATTGTATCTGAAGCCCGCACACTGTACCTCATGATTGAATTATTGTACACAGCGATGATTCAATTAAAAAAAAAAAAGCCTTCATTCTCAATAACACCATAGTCTAATAATAATACAAACTTTTTTTTTATAATAATAAAGTCTTTGAACCCTTATCCTACTTGTGTTCTGTCAACTTATATGTTTTTGTTGTTTGATATTTATCCAGCATTTTTGATATTTTAATGGGACAAGTGATTTGAATAACTTGATGTGTCAACACTGAAAATTTTGGAGTTTACTTTTTAATTTATTTTTGAACCTTCAACCTGTTCAGCTCCAGACTGAGTGCATCTCTAGCACTCAGGAAAGTGACTTTGCTTTTGTTGTAAGGTAAATGCTCTAGCAATGTGGTCCTCATAGTGGTACATGGCCTATTAGGAACTGGGCCACACAGCAGCATATGAGAGGTGGGCAAGTTAGTGAAGCTTCATCTATATTTACAGCTGTTCCCCATTGATCACATCACTGACTGAGCTCCACCTCCTGTCACATTAACGGTGGCATTAGATTCTCATAGGTGTCTAAACCTTACTATAAAACTGCATATGGGAAGGATCTAGGTTGTAAGCACCATATGAGAAGCTGATGTGCCCTTCCCCGTGTGGTCCATGGAAAAATTGTCTTCCATGAAACTGATCTGTGGTGCCAAAAATGTTAGGAACTGCTGCTATAGCACACCAAGACTCGGCTTACACTTATCCTTCTGTGTTTACTGGATGTTCCTGAATGTTCTTCACCATCCACTTCTAGGTGTTAATTAAGTTTAATGGTATAAAAAGTTAATGCAAGTGTTTATGGTGGAGGCATATATTTGAGAACCTGCAGTTTCCAAACATTCATAAACTCAACACCATTGTTCTATTTCTTATTTTCCTTCACTGATAAAGTATCATTACATATTTTGGACCATAGAGATTCTAGTGCTGTCTGCTAGGGATGAAGTGGAGAAGGTATTTTAGGCTCTCCATCTGCCCTGGCTCCTCAGGTATGCTCCCTAGATATCTAATCCCTGCCTTGTAATTGGATAAATAAGTCAACTTTGAAATTGGATATAGCGAAATTTTCAAGGAAGAATCTTCCACTGGATGCATTTCTGAAAATTCCATGTAATGCAAGGGGTGTGTGTGTGTGTATGTGTTTTGCAACCCTTTTCCAATGACTCACATAATAATTTGAGAAATGCATTGGAGTGGGAAAAATGTGGAATCTATTAGTCAGTGTCCTAGGGCTGCTATAACAAATTACTACAAACTTGTAGTAATAATAACAGAAATTTATTCTTTTACATTTCTGGAGGTAAGAAGTCTAAAATCAAGGTATTGGTAGGGCTATGCTCTCTGTGAAACATCCAGGGGAGAATCTTGGCCTTCCTTGTCTCCTCCTAGCTTCTGGTGGCTATTAGCAATTCTTGCCATACCACGGCTTGCAGATATATCCCTCCAATTTCCAGCTCTGTCTTCTCATAGCTGCTTTTCTTTGTGTGCATGTGTTTTTAGGTCTTCACTTGGTATTTTCTCTCTATAAGTCTCTATCCAAATTTCCCTCATATTATAAGGACATCAGTCATTGGATTAGGGCCAGTCTCACCTTAATTTGATTATATTTTCAAAGATCTTGATTTTCAAAGGTCACATTCATACTACCATTGGTTAAGACTTCAAATCTTTTTACGGGGTACAATTCAACCCACAACATAGGGCAAAGATTCAATAAGAGTACTTTTGAGAATAGTATCATCTACTTAATAAAAGTAGTGTGATGATTGGGTAAATTTAATTATTCCATGTAACATTGTAAAAATGAACCAGTGCCCAAGCTCTCTATTCACCCAGCTGTCTTATAAATACTTGGGCCGGTATCATGTCAGATGGATTTTTCATTCACTGTATGGGGTTTAGATGTTGAAGAAGCCACATAGTTGATATCTGTGCTCCTTGGTTCAATGGTGCTTGGGAGGAAGAGCCATATGGTTCAACTTTTCTCATAGATATAAACCAGGTATCCAGAGAACAGCTGAGTTGGGCTGAGATAGCCTGTGCCCTCTGCTATCCCATCACCATCTTATTACCCTGTATCTGTGGTGTTGCCAAACCCTAACAAGGCTTTGGAAAGCCTCTTTGGCCTCTGATGGGCTAACAGTGACAGAGAAGGGAGAGCAAGGCCCCATAAATCTGTATTCTTGAGGTATGTAAATTGGATCAGCCTTTATGCCTTATAATGGTACAAAAGGAAAGTCTTATCAAATTATCCAATATATATCCAATGAGTTGACCTGATGTTTATGATTGTGGCTGGAATTGTCCTAAATGTTAGATCACAGTTGTCATTTAGATCTCTTATGTCCTAAGTTGTCATATGGAGTGCTTTTCTTCATCCAAAGACCTTCCATGTGCCTTTGGCTTGGATATAATGCTCTGACAACCCTTACTTTATTCACTGCATAAATCTGATTTATCTTTGGGGGCTTTGCTTCTATTTTATAGCTTATTCTTGGAGTAGTGCCCATCATATAGTAGATACTTAATAAGATTTGTGGAATGAATGAAACTATTTGCCATACCTTTTATCTACCAGGTCTTCTTTTTTAAAATGTCCTTTTTATTTTGTTTATACTAATTATGCAGTCCTAACCCCAAAGGACTATAAAACCCTATTCCTTAGTCTGATTATGAGATGTGGAAGAGGCTCTGGAATATATCCAAAAGTTGGCTCTTTAGCAACACAGCAGAGACGTCCAGCCACTGCAGCCTTTGAACAGAAAGTGTTTTCCCATCTGAACAGAGTACAATGGTTCTACACCATGAAATGTGAGGTCTATAGAAAGAATCCATTCTGTCCTCCCTCTCACCAGTCTTATAGGTTGGGGAAATAGGGAAAGACCTTGGCCCCAATTATCCAGGCAAGCAGTGGAAAATGAGGATCAGAACCAGCATCTCCAGCTCCCAGGACAGTGCTCCTTCCTGTGATACCCAGCTTTAAGCCTGAAATACAAAATGTTAGGATCCTTAAAAGTGAATATTGTGAATATCACATAATTGAGGAAAAAATGATGCTTTAAGATACAACATTAGTGGTGTGGCACCCGTAGCTCAGTGGTTAGGGCGCCGACCACATACACCGAGGCTGGTGGGTTCGAACCTGGGCCAGGCCTGCTAAACAATGTCAACTGCAGCCAAAAAAATAAATGGGCATTGTGATGGGCCCCTGTAGTCCAAGCTACTTGGGAGGCTGAGGTAAGAGAATCACTTAAGCCCAAGAGTTTGAGGTTGCTGTGAGCTGTGATACCACAGCACTCTACCAAGGGTGACATAGTGAGACTGTCTCAAAAAATCCCCCCAAAAAACAAAACAAAAAATAATATAGCATTAGTATTGACATACCTTTAAAAATATTAATTTTAATGGATATCTCAAAGGCCTTTTATGACATAGACCACAGTATTAACCTGGGCAGAGGAGTTGTCCAGAAGCTCTCAACATGCAGTCATGCAAAATCCTAAACAACATTGGCAGTCTCAGTGTGGTGCTTCACAGAGAACTACCTTGGACCTTCAGCAACACCTTTGCCTTTTATCTTTGGAAGTTCTGGTCCTGAGAAGTTTGTCACAGTAAATACAATCTCTGGTCGCAATTGAAATAAAAAAAACAAAGGATGTTGTCTGGAAAGTAAGAGAATCAATCATCTAACACTAAACTCAGAAGGGAAGTCACCGTGAAGGTACTCTTGGCTTCTGACTCCTTTGGGTAGATAGAGGCTTTTTCAAGGGTGGGTGTCAGCTGCATTTTCTGCCCAGTTCTGACATTGTGACCAGTGGCATGCATTGGTGAGGATGTAGTTGAGTGCCATCTGTTGTAGGAAAGAATTATCACAGAACAGAAGAACACCTCAGAATAGGATATGTCCATGCTGGACCCAGCAGAAGTTACCACCTTATTAATGTCTTCATCTTCATTTTGCATTGAGCTCATCACTAGGGCCCAGCAGAAGTTGCCTCCTTATTAGTGTCTTCATCTTCATTTTGCATTGAGCTAGATGTGCTTATGTTGACTCTATCACTAAGACCTTTAGTGACACTGTCATAGGATGGTGGGAAAGATGTGGCAGATACAGTTGCAGATTTGTCTGGGAGCATACAATTTTCATTTGCCATGAATGCAACAAAACCTTCATCTGGGAGTGAAACAGCTTCCTCCTCAGCTCTGGGCACACCTAGGGGGTTGGACAGTGCCAAGGAGCGGTGCCGCACATAGCTCCTATAGGCCTTTTGAATGACAGTGGCTGAAATGTCTTCTTGCTTCCACCGGAGGGTGGTTGCTATTGGTTCATAGGATGATTTTGAAAGATTAGTTGCCATAAACTTCTCCTCCATATTTGCCTTCAGAGAATCCAACTCCCCAGATTCTCCCAGCACATTCTTGGTAAAGGCAAAAAGGATGTCTAAACAGTGGATCTTATCTCCAGGGACCAAGGGCAGGTCCATCTGCATTAATATATTCCGATTGGGCTTTGGGATTCTCAGGGGACCAGAGAGAGTATCTGCAAAGTCAGAGAGGGCAGAATAGGTAATAAACTGGGTAGCCTCTGGATCAAATTTCTCCCAGGTCTCATAGAACATGTCAAAGTCGTCCTCGCTCAGGGGTTCAGTGCTCTCCTCTGTGGCCACATTGAAGTTCTCCAGAATCACTGCAATGTACATGTTGACCACAATGAGGAAGGAGACAATGATGTAGGTGGTGAAGAAGATGATGCCTACAGCTGGGCTCCCACAGTTCCCTCGGGAGCCATTGCTATTGAGCAGATTAGGATCACAGTAAGGGGGCCCTGTGTTGAGGATGGGGCTGAGGAGCCCATCCCAGCCAGCTGATGTGGTGATCTGGAAGAGGCACAGCATGCTGTTAGCAAAGGTCTGGAAGTTGAACATGTCGTCTATGCCAGCCTCCTGCCTCACATGGGGAAAGCTGGACATGCCAAAGATGGAGTAGATGAACATGACAAGAAAGAGCAGCAGCCCGATGTTAAAGAGGGCAGGCAGGGACATCATGAGGGCAAAGAGCAGTGTGCGGATCCCCTTGGCCGCTCGAATCAGTCTGAGGATGCGGCCAATTCGGGCCAGGCGGATGACCCGGAAGAGCGTCGGAGATAAGTAACTTTCAAGTGACTTGAGAATTGCAGAGAACACCTGGCCTTTAAGAAAGAAGAAATTACCTAATTAGTATCTCCAGCTATGAGCTCTGACAAAGTTGGCTGTGATCACACTCCCTCATTTCTTCTTGTTATGGTCCCCACTTGGGAACCCATATTCAAGGACTGTCCCCTCCAAGCCTGTCATGGTTGCTGGCATAAAGTTGGGGCTCAGTAAACATCTGTTGTCCAAATCCTCTCTCCAAGTAAGTCTTGCCCGTCTTATCATGTTCTTAGCTTTCTTTCCACCCAGAATATCTTTTCATTCAATCTCCATGATCAAAACCCTGTCTTCCACATCCTGGTTCAGCTGGATGTGACTGCAGGACATTCTACCTGCTCACAGTCCTTTGCTTATTTTCTTCTGTGACATAGACCCTGCTCTTTTCTGATATTGCAGCCTGTGGGTCATGCCTTTTCTTTTAGCCTGGTTCTGTGCTCTGTGATGGCCAGGACCCCCTGTGATTCATCTCCCTATCTCCTACTGTGAAGATTGACTCAGTTCCTGGCACATTGTCCCACAGATAATTGTACAGTGCCTGGCATTAATTATAAGGGGGCATAACGAGTTGGGCAACTTGCTGACAGCTAAAGCAGAATGGCTTTGAATGGCCAGCTGTCTGCATAATAGCTCAATTTGTTTCTTTCATTTCAGCTGTATATGAACTCTGTGTTAAGCCCTGGAGAGGAGCTTTTTATTAGGGTCACCTAGCCCAACTAGTGTCCCTAACCCAACTAAAAAAAGGTTGGAAAATTGAAGACTATTTATGTCTCCCTATATGATAGCTAATTTAAGGAAATTTGAAGCTATGTCTTCAGGACCTCTGGAGCCCTATTGAGACCAAAGGCCTTAAGACTATACTTTCAGGGATAATTTCTGTAGTTCATTACTAGAGACCAAAGGCCTCCACCAAAGTTGAAGCAAGGATGAGAAAAGTGAGATGAGGTGTGGGATGTGTTAGCAAGTTCTTGCTCCTTACCACCTTCCCTTGACCTCTTCTCCTACCCATCCTTAGTCAGGTACATATAGGTGGTCACAATAATTGAAAGAAGGAAGGAAATGCAGGCCAGGTGCCTATAATCCTAGCACTCTAGGAGACTAAGGTGGGAGTGTCGCTTGAGCTCAAGAGTTCAAGAACAGCCTGAGCAAGAGAAAGACCCCATTTCTACTAAAAACAGAATAATTAGCTGGCTTATATTTCCAGCTACTTGGGAGGCTGAGGCAGGAGGATCACGTGGGCCAGGAGTTTGAGGTTGCTGCACTAGGTTGACACCAACAGTACTCTGGCCCGGCAACAGAGTAAGACACTATCTGTTAAAAAAATAAAAGATAATAAAATTTAAAAAAAGAAAGAAAAAAGGAAATGGGAAGGAATTTGGGAAATAATCATAATTTAAGATTATAAAATCCAGAGTAACTGGCCCATTTTCTCATAGTGTGGAGCACTTTTTGTATCTATCTAACCTACTAAAATTTTCTGCCAGAGAACTGGTCTGCATCTTAATTTAAATTGCCCCAGGATCCTATTTCAAAGGAAAATGAATCCTCATACTGTAACAATTAGATACTCCATGTGTATCTTGCTGGTGAGAAGGCAGAGAAAGAGACAAGGAGGGCAGAAGGTTGACATGTGGGTTCTTTTACTTGCTTTCTAGCTTTCTCTGTAAAATAATTTCTGTCTAGTGGAGAGGCAGATTGCTGTATAGGTCACAGGAATTGGTAGTTAAGGTGTCCCCATCATAGAACTAAGTGAAATATACCCCAAAGGGCATATTTTATGTCTATATTACTGATAGATAAGCAGGCTCTCCTCTCTAGTATAAAATCAAAATGGCTTTTAGAGTTTCTCATTTTATAAGGCAAACAAAACAAAAATATCCCCCCAAACAATCAACAAACCAGCAAAAACTCCCATTATGGAAAATGAAATAAGCCAGACGCAGAAGGACAATTTCTCCGCAATCCCATTTATATAACGAATTTAAAATAGTCAAACTCATAGAAGCAGAGACTAGAATGGTGGCTTTCAGGAGCTTGGAAGAGTGAAAATCAGGGAGGTGTTCATCAAAGGGTACAAAGTTCCCACTATGCAAGATGAATAAGTTCTAGATTATCTACTGTATAGCATAGTGCCTATAGCTAACAATACTGTATTGTACACTTAAAGAGGGGATCTTATTTTAAGTGTTCTTAGCACCCAATAAACAAAGAGATAGGGCCTGAGGAAACTTTTAGAGGTGGTGGATATGATTATAGCATTAATGATAGTGGTGGTTTTATACTTATTTCCAAACTTACCAAGTTGTATACATTAAATATATACAGCTGTTTACATGTCAATCATATCACAATAAAATTATTAAAAAAAATAGCAGCAACATCAAAACAAAACAAAAACCTCCTAAACAAATAAATGCAATGACCCAAGGCTGTGTTTGAACTGGGATGTGTGTGATGAACTGGGATTTGATCTTCATAGGGCCAAACTTCAGCTCAATGACAAGAAATTCAGGGACAGTCACTTGGGGGTTAGTGGGAGGCAGCATTAGATGAACATAACCTGGTCTAACTTCAGCTCCACCCCTTATAAACTCAACTTTGCAGAGAACAATAAATTATGGAACAGAAAAAAATCACAACTGTCCAGTTTGTTTGATTCACCACCTGTAGCTTAATTCTTTGTCTTTAAGATTGACCACCTGTAGCCTATGTTGTGGCCTTGAAGAGTTAGTTTCCAAGCAGACAGGAAAGGTGAGAGCTCCCTCCCATATCCACCAGATCACATTCTAAGGAGATTGATAAGCCAGTCTCATAGAAAAGAGGAACAAAAGGAAAAACAAACACAGCTGCTTCACAGCTACCTTCTGCTATCAGATGGCAGCAATGCCTATTCTTTTTTTTTATTTTCCTTTTATCCCAGTAAAAACTATGAATCCCTTAACCTTGATGTAGGCACTTCTTCTTTTCCTTCTCCCATGCTGTGACTTTCTTTCTTTTGGAAAGTAAAATAAACTTTTCCTCTAAACCAGCCCTAATCTTTGTTTTCTAACCTTATCATTTCTAAATGTATAAAATGTGTAAAATAAGGGTAATAACATCTCCTTTCCAGGGCAGCTGTGAAGAGCTGAGCACAGTGCTCAGAAGTCAAAGAGTACTCAATTATGGCAGCTCTGCTCCCCACATTAGCCTCTGACTCTATTAGTTTCCTCTGAAAATCACTGGGCCTAAAACACTGTGCCTGTCACTCAACAACACCTAGATTGGGCCTTAATAGTATTTATCTCTTGACTTTTCTGTCACTCATGTTCCCTAATAGGGCAGTTAAACAGAAATTTAACTCCAGACCCTAGACTTAAGACTCTTTTCCTTTTCCTTTTTTTTTTTGTTTTTGGAGATAGGATCTTGGTTAGTAGCCTGGACTAAAGTGCAGTGGCATCATCACAGCTCACTGCAAATTCAAACTCATGCCATCTTTCTGCCTCTGCTTCCCAAATAGTTAGAACTTTAAGTGTGCATCACCACACCTGGCTAATTTTTCTGTTTTTTTTTGTAAAGATGGGGTCTCATTCCTACTCAGGTTGGCCTCTAACTTCTCACCTCAAGCCATCCTCTGGCTTCAGCCTCCCAGAGTGTTAGAATTACAGGTGTGAATCCAGCCAAGAATCTTCTTTGAATAATCTCTTCCTAAACTTTCCTCACTGTGTTGGTAACCTACCTTTTTATTCTAGAACCTATTTTATGACTCTATTCACATTATATCACCCACCTCTTGCTTTCAAGACCATGAAAGTAAGATCCACTGTAAATTTCATCATCTTAGAGTCTTTGATTTTCAGGAGGAGTGATTGTTCCCTGTTAACCCTAAGGTTCTGGTCATAGGATGAGCACACAGTAGGTGCCTGAAAATACTTTCTCACAGCATGGAGAAGCCAATGGAACCTCAAGGGAATTTTAGATCTACCGTTCTTGGAGGGCTGCAAATACAGATAACATATTTTTTAAAGTTTATTGGTATTCCTTTGTTTTGTTTTGTTTTTTTGAGACAGTCTCAAGCTGTCGCCCTAGATAGATTGCTGTGGTGTCATAGCTCACAGCAACTTCCAACTCTTGGGCTCAAGCAATCCTCTTGCCTCAGTTTTTCTATTTTTAGTAGAGACAGGGGTCTCACTTTTTGCTCAGGCTGGTCTTGAACTGGTGATCTCAATCAATGCATCCGCCTTTGCCTCCCAGAGTGCTAGGATTATAGGTGTGAGCCACCGCACCCAGTTTATTCCCCTGGTTTTGAAAAAGCAGCCAAAATAACCATAAGCAGAGGCTGGGCTTCCCCACCATGTACTCCCCACTTACTCGCAATGGAGAGAACCACAACAATGAAGTCAAACACATTCCAGCCGTTGGTGAAGTAGTAATGCCTCAAGGCAAACATCTTCATGACACACTCGCCTGTGAAGACGGCCACAAAGAACTGGTTGATTTTGCTAAGAATTTTTGTCTTTTCTTCACTCTGCTCATCAGTCTCCACCATCATGGTGATCATGTTGAGGCAGATAAGGACCATGATGATGATATCGAAAGCTTGTCTTGTCACGATGTCAAAAATGAAGCCCTGGTACTTGTTCTGAGAAAACAAGAGGCGAACGTGTCAGGGCCTTTGGGCCAACATAAACTAGGCATCTGGAGGGGCTGGGGACTCTGTGGGTGAGTTTTGTTTCCCTCACATTCCTTTTCCAAAACCTCACTTGTAGGTAATTATACTTCTTTGCCCCAGTTCAAGTTGTTATTACTTTTCCTGGCCCCTCCATGTCACCAGGCACTTGCTTTTCCTGCTATGTGGTCATCCCTCCGCTTGCAATGCTGTTCTAGTACCCTCTCTTGAGTATCTAAATTCCAATAGATCTAAATAATCCATCTCTCTTAAACTCCATTGACTCCAGGGAGCTTTTCTTAATTTCATTACACCATATTGCTCTGCTCCTTCCTTGGCTCCCGTAGCCTTTTCAGTTAGTCTTGAGTTCTAGCACTTCCTCTCTACTAGACAATGAACTCTTTCAGGCCAGAGGCATGCAGTACCCAACTTTGTGATCTTGTAATGCCCTATAAAAGTGATTTGAGTCACTTTGCTGAAGGTAAGGTTAAGTGCAATGGTGCAACTTATTCCTGAAAATGTTCTTTCTTTATTCCCAGGGCTTCGCAAATGTCTAAGCATGTGCAGGCTATGGGCCACAGGTAAGGTCTTGGTTGTTTGTGTTCTTAGAGGGAGGCAGAGTGGCTTAGATAACTAAGAGATCATTTATATTTTGTTAATTTAATGGTGCTTTTTAAAAGGTCCTAGTGTAGCCCTCTTATTCTTTCTGGTACTGTTAATATCTTACTGCTCTTTGAGTATTTAATTTCACCCCATTCACCACTTCTCACTTTCTCCTAAACCTGTCTCCTGACTTCTATTGGGCTCACCTACCTTGATCTGCACATATCTCCTCTACTCAAAGTCTGCCCTTCTTCCCCATCCTGTGTACCCCAGGGATAAAGGCCAGGCCTAGGGTCCCCCTTGTTCTCTACTTTTCCTTCCAAACCTTTGTTCCTCCTGTGCCTTATAAAACTTCTTCCTGCTTTGAAATGTGTGTAATCCAGCTGGTTCAATGTCACCTCCTCAGTACTGCTACCAGCCTACCTCCTGGTCCCTCTTGTTCATTAACAATGAGTGAGGCTCTTGACCACACTTGCCTACTCTTGGCTTTTATCCTAGATATCTTTAGAGGCCAGGTGGATCACTCTTTGTCTTTTAGTTCCTTAGGCAAATCTCTAATTACCTATTTTTCCTGACTTAAATTAAAATCTTTCAGTACCTAGACTCTATCCTAGGTCTCTCCCCATTCTCACAGTTAAATTTCTTGAAAGAGTTTTGTATAGTCATTGTTTCCCATTCACTCTTTATCCCACATTAGCAGACTTTTGCTTCCATCTTGCCATTGGCATGGTTCTGACCAAGATCAGTGCTGGCTTCCAAAATGTTAGATCCAAGAACACTTGTCTGACATTGCTTAGCACCCTCGTCTCCTGGAATCTCTCCTTTCTTGTTTTTTCTCATACCTTACTTTCTTGTTTCTTTGCTTGCCTTTCATACTCTCTTTTAAAGTCTCCTTTATTGAACTTTTAGATATTAGAACTCTTCAAGGCTTAGTCCTAGGTGGTCATTGCATTTCACTCCATTCTTTGTTGAAAATCTCTCCAGTCTGGGTGTTAATATGTATGTGATTTTGCTAATTATTTGCCTCAGTCACTGGAATCTCTTTGAGGGTAGGCACCCCTCCCCACTTTTTGAGACAGGATCTTGCTCTATTGCCTAGGCTGGAGTACAATGGCATTGTCATAGCTTACTGCAACCTCAAATTCCTGGGCCCAAGCAATCCTCCTTCCTCAGCCATGCAAGCAGCTGGATCTACAGGCACATGCCACCACACTCAGCTAATTTTTCTTCTTTTTGTAGAGATGGGATCTTGCTATGTTGCTCAGGTTGGTCTCAAACTCCTGGCCTCAAGTGATCCTTTCACTTTGGCCTCAAATTGCAAGGATTATAGGCATGAATCACAGCACCTGGCCCACTTTTCTCACCTTACTCACTGTTATAGCCCTAATATCTTCATAGTTGACTGCAAAAGATGCCCCATAAATTGATGAATGAATGGAAGATGGAATTGACAGATTTGAATTAACTACATTCAAATAAAATTTTAAAGCTGCTATACTACTTTTGATTAAATCTAATTCTGTACAATGGACACTGAATGTACAGGATATGCAGGCATCTGCAGGCATGGCTATGAGAAGGAAGAAGAACATGTGTGGACTCTGATAGGGAGCTCCTGGGAGCTTCCCAGAAGGCAGAGGGAAGGGAAAATGCTGCAAAGAGGCCTTCCTGCAACTTGTGCAATGGTGAGGAGGGGTTGCTACCCTACAAAGAATCAGACACAAGTAGGCCTAACTCAGTGCATAACTGCTGACTCACGTCTATCCTGGGTGAGAGGAGGATTGTTGAACCACTACTCCCTTCCATATCATCATTGAAAGTGGTGGAATAAATAGACATTCACAGTTACATAGCTTCTAATTAAACAGAACAAGTGACAACATTGCTAAATATCTGGGTGCCAGGTTTGCCCTGGGTATTATGACTTTAGGGAATGCAGAACCTTGCTGGCTGCTCTTGCCTTAGCCTATGGTCAGAGGTCAGACTTTTGCAACTGTTGGTCCTCAGAAATGATGAAATGGGTGATAGATGATGTGATATTCTAAAGCCTATTGTTTTCCTATGAGGTAAAGTATGTGAAACATGCTTATAGTGATTTCTATAGCAGAGAATGTAATAAAATAAAATTTCCCAGTCTTGTCTAATACTTAGCCTTTGTTATGGATGAAACAAGATTTAGAACCTGCATATACACTCTGAGGTGGTGGAGCAAGATGTTCAAAAAGAAACCTCCAGCGATCATCCCTTGGCATGAACACCTAATTCAACAACTACCCTCACAAGTAAGTACCATCAGAAAGACCAAAAATCAGGTGAGTGATTATACTATCTGGTTATAACATATCAAGGAAAGAGGCACTGAAAAGGGCAGAAAAGAGTCATGCCATCTATGTGTCTGGTGGGAAGAGAGAGTGAAGTGATTGTGGGACTTTGTGTTGAAACTCAGGGCCACGCTGGCACAGGGGAGCACAATGCAGAAACGGAATTCTGCCTGTGCCCATGGAGGGAGCATTTTGATTAGCCTGGCCAGAGGGAAATCCTCCACTCTGAAGCCCGAATTCCCACAAGTCCCACAAGGAAAACAAGAGTAGCCTAGGGTCTGGACTAAATTCCTAAGGAGTTGGGCCACAAGAGCAGCAGTCCTTGAGCAATTCCTGTGGCTATGTTGGCTCAGAGCCAATGGGCTTGGGGATGTACATTACTCAGCCAGACACCAGTAGCTGTGGCAAGGCCATTGCCTGTATCACCCCTCCTGAATTAGAGGCAGTGTAGCTCAGAAAGAGTCTTCCACTTGAAGAAAGGCAAGGGAAGAGTTCAGAGAACTTTGTTTTGTATTGAGTACCAGCTCAGTCACAGTAAAACAAAGTACCATGAACACTCCTGAGGCCCTTGAGTTCAGGCCTTAGTTCCTAGATGGCATTTCTGGACCCACCCTGGGATAGAAGAAAACATCCTGCCTTGAAGAGAAGGACCCAGTCCTGGCAGGATTTACCACTGCTGACTAAAGAGCCCTTGCGGCTTTGCATAAACATCAGAGGTAGCAAGCCGAGCAACAGTCACCACCATCTTTGGGTCAGAATGGGCTGGCATCAGGTGTGATCTGGCACTGGCTATCATGAGGAGGGCCCATTTCACTCCTCCCCTAACTCCAGTATCCCAGCACAGAGAATGAAGGAAGAGAATGAGAGACTTTTCCTTATCCAAGCTCACCAAGGTGATATCACCAGGAGTTTGCAAGAGTCATAGTATTACTGGGCTTGGGGCACCCCCAGTGTCAACATAGCTGCAGTGACTAGGGATTTAGACCACAGCAGTTAATTTAAGTTTCTGAAAAGCCTTCTCAAGAAGGATATGTTTAAAGAAGCCTAGATTGTGAAGATTAAAACAAATACCTAATTCTTCAATGCTTAGACATCGATGAATATCAAGCATTAAGAACATCCAGGAAGACATGACCTCACCAAATGAACTAAATAATTAATAGTGACTAATCTTAGAGTGATGGAGTTAGGGTGCCTTTCAGACAAAGAATTCAAAATACCTGTCCTGAAGAAGCTCAACAAACTTTAAGACAACACAGAGAAGAAATTCAGAAGCCTATGAGAAATTTAATAAAGAGATTGAAATATTTTTTAAAATCAAGCAGAAATTCTAGATCTTAAGAATTCAATTGGCAAACTAAAAAATACATCAAGGCCTCTGAATAGTAGAATTGACCAAGCAGAAGACAGAATTAGTAAGTTTAAAGACAAGCTATTTAGAAATACATGAAAGAGAAAAAGGAAAATTGAAAAAAAAATAAAAAATGAAGCAGCCTATAAGATCTAGAAAGTAGCCTTGAAGGAGAAAATCTAGGAGTTATTGGCCTTAAAGGAGAGGGAGGGAGAGAGGGAGAAGGAGAAGGTAGAAACTTTATTGAAAGAAATAATAAAAGAGAACTTTCCAAACTTAGAGAAAGATATCAATATTCAGGTATAGGAAGGTCATAGAACACTAATCAGATTTAACCCAAACAGGGCAATCTTAAGGCATTTAATAATCAAGCTCTCAAAGGTCATAGATAAAGAAAACATAAATGACAACAATGATCCACCTTGTTATGCCTGTATCAAATCATCACATGTAGTCTTCAAAGACATATAACTATTATGTACCCACAATAATTAAACATAAAAATCTATAAATACCTGGACTTCCCCAGAGGCAAGGAGGGGTATGTATGTATGTATATTGGGAGTCCTTATGTGGTCCTAGGTTAACTCCACCATGAAATGGCACCCATGCTCCTGTGGAGCAGGCCTCTTTGCCAGTGCTCTGCTTATGTGACCACCTTATCAACTTGCTCTGTTGTGGTTCCGTAAGAGAAGAAGGTAAACTTCCCAGTTCCAATAATTTGGTGAAAAGGCAGCTGGATTTGGGAAGGTGGGCCTTCAGTGGGAATCACAATTTATTTTTTCCTTGGGTTTCTTCTTTAGTTCTGGATTTTGAGAGGGAAGATGATGATTTAGTTCTGGACTTTGAGAGGGAAGATGATGAGGTTTGTACCCTTAGGTAGGTGGGTCCCAAGATGTTGCTGCCCAATAGTTGTCAGCCAGGAGCTAGGATGGACCAAGGACCCCAGGACCTGAAGAGCAGTATTGCTTGCCTCTGGTTTTCCTGTTATCATCCCCAGGACTTCAAAATTTTGTTTAAATGTTGCAGCCTACCTAAGCTATGCTAAATTAGGGAACAAAGGAAAGAGTGTTTACCATGCTTGGACCAGGAGAGAACCATGTTCCTCTACTAAGGCTAGAACAGTGGTTGATAATTAATTAGTAACACACCTTCCTCCCATCTAAAGGGATGGAGAATGTCAGGAACAGAGTTGGCTGCAAGGTCTCACTCCCCACCTCATATGGAGGACCTCTGCTAGTGCCATCATTAGAGGATCTTGATTGTGGCTTACTTAGGAGAAATGGAGATTTTGCTACAGATGTTCCTGCCTGACCATAGGCTTCAACACCGACTGCTATGTAGTGCCTGAAATTAGAACATTAGGTTCATGTCTTTGTATGCAGATGCCCTCACCAGGGTCTCTTTTTGAAATATAGCACATCTTGTCCCAGGGACATGTCCTCCTTGAGAGGAAGAAGCTTCAGTGGCCTGTGGGATTAGTTGATGAGAGGGACGCAGCTGCGATGCCACAAAGAGAGACTGAGTAGTGTGTAAGGGAGGGTACTAAAAACCCGATGGGTTTGCCAAGGGTTGCCTGTAGCACAGACCTTTTTGGCTTCTGGTTGAAATGTAAACTCAACATTAGTCTAGTCACCAGTAAAGGACAGTATGGACTGAGCTTCTTGCTTCACTGTTAAGTCTCAGGATCTTCCTCCCAGTATCCCTGACTTAAATCTGGTTGGCTGGGCTCACCCCCTCACAAGCATCTTTTAATTTTGAGCCTTTTCCTTCCCATGATACCCAATGAAGCATTTGCTAAGGCTAACCAAGTCCAATTTCTTGATCTTATGGGGGATTTAGGAAGAAACCTCTGCTCTGAATCTCTTATCACTCCCCATTGTTACACTTTTTATTAGAATCTAAAATCATAATAAATTTATGACCACTATTCCCAACTAAAATGTTCAAAAGTCATGACATTTTTCTCTCTTGTAAATATTTTTGAAAGTCATTTCTCATGCAGTTTGGAGTAACTTATGCAAATACCTTGATTGAGAAATCCTACTGTCTGTCTATGGCCATACCACCCTGAACGCGCCCGATCTCGTCTGATCTCGGAAGCTAAGCAGGGTCGGGCCTGGCTAGTACTTGGATGGGAGAAATCCTACTGTCTTGGTCAACAAAATGCGTGTTTCCTTAATTCATTGGCCCGTTGTGTATGGAGGGGCTAATGAGTTTGTTACACATTTTAGCCGCAGAAAGATTATGTAAAGGGAAAACATGCCAGTTCCATTCACTAGAGTGAATGGCTCAGAAATTCTTTGAAAAGGTTCAGCATAATTTCTGAGATCCC
>CAUYRH010017576.1:0-16664 GCA_963574655.1 Perodicticus potto
TTTAATCAAGTGAATTAAAATGAATTTCATTTCCAATGTGATTTTGCACAACAGCCCTCATTTTGCATATTGTAACAGGTTTTTGTGCATTGATTCTGATTTTTGTGTTTTAGGCCGTAGTAAGAATCTTGAGGTTGCCAAAGTCACCCTTGTTCATGGACTTAAAATTTTCACAGATCTTATGTATGTTTAGATTTGAATTATTACCTAATTTTTAAAGGCAGTATAGCAATTGATTACCGGACTTAAGCATCTTGGTTTGCTTCTTTTTCTTATTATTTGGATGATCATTTATTATCCCTAAGATTTAGGCTCCTATCAATAAAATGAGAATAAACACACGCACGCACACACACACTTGGGATTGCTGTGAGGATTGAATGGAATAGTACGTGTTAAGGTAATATATAAACTGTATAGGGCATACAAAAATGAAATTTCACGTGAAAATAACTCATTACTAGATCTGGGGCCATACACTCTACACGTCAGATAGAGTGAAACAGTCCTGCAATCTCTCTGCTCCATCATTTATTTCTTCCAGGAGAAAAGTAGCGAATTTTCCAACTGGGGAGTGTTCAATAAGAAGTTTGCTTCTGACCCTTCTTCACTTCCTTCTCATGGTAGCCAGCTGGCCCTCAGACAGCGCACCTCAAGGCCATTTTCATCCAGGTTGACCAACAGTTGTCCACTGCAGCCTGTGGCTCTGAGGATAAATTCACCTAAGTCTTGGATGTATCATGAGGCAGCTCACTTGCCTGGCACATGTACACCATAATCTTTAATCACTTTAGTCCATGAAAGCTGCTATTTTAATTTTCATCTGCCCTATGCCATATTTGCCTCTCAAATGAGAAGGGAAGACAGGTGGTATTGATTTGTCCCTGTGAACCGCAACAGAAATAGGGTTCTATATAAAAAATAGTAAATGACACATGTTATATACTGGAATCTTATTGTATAATAGTTTCTAATTTCTTTTATAAACATAAAATAATCCCAAACTTAATCGTATTTGTGTATTGCACAAACATAATGCTTTCATTCATATTTTCTATAAAATTTTCAATATCCCCCAAATATATGCTATACTAAATAAGGGTCTTCATATGATTTATTAATTTTAGGATCAGAATATATCAGTTCAGAGAACCCATAAACAGGCAATTATACCAATTTAATATGGCAACACTGTTTGATGAGCTTTCCAATATTAATATCATGATTAAAACTTAATCCCTTAATTATATAGTGGCTTAGAGTTTACAGACTCTCTCATCTGCGTTCATTCTATCCTGTCATCTTGTCCTCCATTTGACTAGGTTGTCTGAGGTAGAGGGCTGCCACCCCGGATCACTCTGATGAGAATGAGTGAGTCCTCGAAGAATCTAACTTGCAACTTGAACCTCCTTGGTATTATGTGCTACCCACTGGGCTAAATAGTCAAGAAGAAGACCTCATAAGATAATGACCTGGTATTCATGCAAGGGATATAGGGTTTTGCAAAGTTGAATTGTAGCCCACTTTCCCTTATGAGACAGCACATCTTATCTTAGTGTTGCAGATGTTCCTCGAATGGCCTAATAAATATTAGAATATCATCCAGGTAAATGAGGTAAATATGTCAGTGGCATCATGCAGCCTTCCATAATTAAATAAATGCAACACACCAGCCACCTCTTTTCTTTCTAGCAAGCTAAACTTGGTGAGCTTGAATCACCAACCCATTTTTGATAATATTCTTTCCTAAGGAAATGGGGATCTATTCACCTTGGCAGGGGTGCAGGTTGCAAAGGGAAAGGCAGTTGCCTAATTAACATTATCTAGCCGAATTAATTCTGCATCCTAAAAGCAAAGAGGGACCCACGTATTCCAAATTTACATCATCAAATCAATCAATCTTGAAACAGGGCACAGCATTTTAGACAGCCCTTAGTCCTCAAACTGCATCGAATTTTGACATATTCAGGATTTAGAAAAGATAGCTATTATAATTTATTTTGACTTCAGATAGTCCAATATATGTATAATAGGAGAGAAAGTATTCAGTTTTATTTCTGCCAAATTTTCAGTGGTGTGAAATCAATGTAAAACTAATTCAACAATATTAAGTCTTGAAAGCTCAGAACTGGGCTATCCCATTTCAGGTGTAAACACGCACATGCACACAGGGGAACCTGTATAAGCTGACCACTCGAGGGACTGTAACAAACTGGTCAACATACAGAGATGATCAACATAAGGAATTTCCATTGAGTACATGTGGTGCACATCTGGTCTATGAAAATTAAATCAAGTGAAGAAGGTGGTCAATGCAGGGAAGTGGTCAACTATGGAGGTTCTACTGTATTGAGAAGAGGTAGTAATGAGACACCTCTTTACACCTAACAATTCTAAGGACAGTGGAAAAAAGGTGGTACTGGATTATCGTGGGAACACACGTGTGTGTGTGTATATATACATAAATATACACATAAGTTCAGACAATGAAGTTCATGAACTCATGCTAGAAAATGTCCTACATTCCTCATTGCTGAATATCACTCGAGTCACCTTCGGGGGACTCCCCATGAGAAGCTGTGCCCTGACACCAGTGCCTCATCCACCCTTCAAAGCAGTTTTGGAACTCTGTTTGGAAAGGCTCTCAGAGCTGTTGTCATTTGAGGTCTGAAAATTCAGTTGGCAAACTCATCCTAGAAAAAGTGCTACACAGCTCGTTGCCGAATGTCACTATGGTCACCAGATGGCCAGGGGAAGTGTTTGAAGGAGACTAAAGTGACCTTCAGCATAAAATATGCAGCACTTTTTCTGGAATGAGTTTGCAAACTTAATTGTCAAACTTTGTATATATGTTGTTTATAAAACTCTTAAAATGTGACCAAAGTCATTTTTCCTTAAAAAATTACGGTAGTGTTCCTATGTAAAGGAATTATTTTTATTAAAAAAAAAATGCTTAAAATGTCAGGACTTACTGATCTTTGCTTTGTATTACAGCAAACAATGGTAAGACTGCCGGGGAAGATGTCTACGGACCTCTGGGCTGTGACGTGCGATGAAGGCCCATCTTCATCTGTGTCCTGCTCAGGCTTCCATGTTACATGAGCTGTTCTCATGCTGCACAAAACACCAAGCTTTGCCCATTTCCCAGACAAGCCAGGACTTTCACATGCTAAAACTCTGTGCTTTTGTCCCCGCTTTCTCCAGCTGGCAAATGCTGTTAGTTTAATCACAGCCAAATCCTTGCAAGTGTGTAGTCTCACGGTCCTCTTTGTTTGTATAGTACAGATTTCCTCCCCAAATATATTTCACTATCATTTGTATTTTCTTACACATCTGTCCAGTTTTACTCTCAATATGTGAAGAACAGGGTCCAAAGCACAGATTTTTGTGTGGACAGCACTGAATGGAGTGCTGAGCAGATAGCACGTTTTCAATCTATGTTACGGTATGACCTAATGCTAACAAATGATAGTGTGATGAATAGAACTGTTCCTTCTGATCTGAAATGAATACGTTTTCCCACATTTGGTTCATTCTTATTGGTTCTTAGCATCATGCAAATATTTGGTCTAATAGCTTCTTTTTTTATTATCTTTATCATTAAATCATAGCTGTGTACAATAGTGCAATCAAGGGGTACAATGTGCTGGTTTCATATACAACCTTAATGGTCTAATAGCTTCTTTATAGAATCTGAGCTTTTTGGGGAAAAAATGATGTCCCAGTAATACCTATTTCTTCCCCATTCATCTTTTTCTTTTCATCTTTTCCTAGGGAGAAGACTTAGAGAACTGGAATAATTATTTATTAGATAGTATTAGATCACACCAGTCTAAGTTTCCCATGATCCCTGCCTGTCCTAACCTTCTGTCCTAACATTTGTGCCTTTTGGCTCAATAGCGTCAGGGAGAAAGAAAAAGCAAGGGAATGCCTTCACTTTCGCCTGCTGTTGACCTGGTTGTCAAAAGTGAGAGCGAGGCACTTTGCCAAAATACACAACTGTTCTCACACCCATGATCTGGATTCTTTTAGTGAAAGGGCAGGTAGGTGGAGGACTGACGTGGAGTCTTATGTCTGGTGGACCCTTCTGGGAATAAGGAGAGAGCAGAGGGCACTGCGTCTGTGCCACTCTGAAACACGAGACGTGGCAAAGAGATAATTTTGGCACTAACATGTCTCATTGCCTTTAAAAACTTTCTCCAGGGAAATGTTTGATTCTTAAAATTGGAGAGGAAAAGCCCTGTAACCAAAAATTTTGCACTGTGGTGAGCTTTAAAAAAGAAAGAAGTAGAGCAGCTATCAGGGAACGCTATGGTTAACACTGGTACCATCACCCCATTTCATAGTGTAGCTCAGCAATGTCTGATTTTTCAAAGTGCTTTTCACTTACATCTGATGCCCAAGATAAACCTCCCTATGATAAAGGTGATGACTCCTCTTGTGAGAAGACCCAGCACATGCTGGGGTTACATACTGTGGCTAATGAATGCTTTAGCCATTGTTTGTTGAAACCTATCTCTTAAAATTAATGTGTAGAGGATGCTGATAGTTGGGAATTCACTTGTTCTTCCAAAACAAAACAAAACAAAGCAAACGCAAAACAAACACACAGAAGCGGCCCTTTAAGAAGCTGAGCAGACACTTCCTGTCAAATAATGAACAACATTGTAAGACAGATTTATTCATACTACAGCTGTGATTTGATAACCAGTTCTGCTTGGAATTTATTTGTGAAATGTCACACAATCCAAGATGTTTTAATTATGTTACATTTTATCCGAGACTGCTGATTATAAAATGAGTGATCAAGAGTTAAATCAACTAAAGTCTAGAAAAGATGTAAAAAGAGACGCTGCTATGGTGCAAGCACATCAAACCGGGAATCTGTGATCGGTGGTTTCTACTCTTGTTTCAATGAAAATACCTCTGGCTCAAAAAAAAAAAAAACAACCACAAAACATATTTTGCTTCTGAAAAATGACTGCAGTTTCTGATTAACACAGAGTTCTTCTGAGTAGTAACTTTGCAGTCATCCCCATGAATATTTTCACGTAATACTCATATATCTTTGAGCAATGAACTTGCAGGCATATCTTTTGTAGCATTAAATTACGCACCACTTTACTGCTGTTTAGATGTGTGTTGATGGTACATTTGAAGACGGCCTGGCACACATTACCACCTTTGCTTAGCAGGTCATTTGGAAGTGTTTTAGCCTCTGTGACTCAGGCAGTTTCATTTTTGCTTGATTGTACAAGATTATACAGACTACTAACTTGGCTTTTCATCTAGGTTATTCAAAGATAGGTTGTATACCAAATGCACTTTTAGAATAACTCTGGTCTAATTTACCACTAATAGCTGATAGGAACAGGCTATTAACTAAATGGTAAGAAATTTCACATAAGATCAAATGTTTTGAAAAGCTGCACATAATTACTGAGTCAAATATCAATAGCACTGACTTCATAACAGCATTTCAGAAATTTCTATCTTTTGCCAGATAGAAAATCCTAACAGAATATAGCTTTTGCTTGTCAGATGTCTGAAAATATATTTCAAAATTAATTTTGCCAACTCTTCTGTTGTTTCTCTACTTCCATGCCAAGATAAAACAAGAAAAAAACAAAATGTGAAATGAGAAATGCTTTCTATTTCTCTATGTAATCCAAAGCGTTACTGATACAATGCATTTCATTTTTATGTAACTATTCTCAACAAAAAAGGGCAACAAAAAACGTCATCATAAAATTGAGGAGATAACAACACAAAGTAACGGCAGGTGACAGCAAAAACAAAATATAATTAAAAATACGTCATATTAGAACGGACAGTGATAGGGTCAACGGGAAATGAAAATAAACAGCATTGAAATTCTGGATAATAACCGGTTTTAACACAAGCCACAGGATACAACAAATTGATCAGTAGGTATCTAATATGTATCAATAAATCAAACAACCAGGCAACCAGTAACCAGTGTTGTTTGGGGAGTCAGACTTGTATATATGTATTTCTTAATTGTAGAAACCTAGGAAATGCCTGCCAAAATAATTTTTGAATACCTGATTAATTCTGAAAATTACTAAAATCAATTCTGGCTAAGTTATTTCTCATTGAATACAGATAAAGTAACTTCAAAATCCATTGCCACTGGTTGCCACGCAACCTGCTATAGAATTATGGCAGAATAAGCGGGGCTTGAATTTTCTAGGCCCTCTTGCTTTACCGACTTGATGTTTTGATACTCTAATGCGTCTCAGCTAACTTCCATTAAGTAGTGTTTGGTGGGGTAGTATTCCAAGGTTAAAATGATTAAATAACTTTTATGGTTGATCAAATATAAGCCCTTATTATACACAGTAGGCAAAATCATACATTTTAATTACCTTGTTATCAAAGATCTAAGTATTTACATTTCATTTTTCAATAATAATTCTGAATTTAGGAGACCTTTCAAATATTTCTAAAAATACAACTCTTGAAATATATTTATGATAAGCAATAATGAAAGAAGTTTAGGACAACAATAAGTAACATTCTTAGAGTATTAGGTGTTTGGTATTTTTTATTTTAGGCTTTGCGTAGCTAATTTTTTTTATGTAATTAAATTAATTATTTGAGAGCTTACATTATATTTCTCACTTTGCAACCATGCACAAAATAAAGAAAACTGATCAATATTTGATCACAGTTACAGGGCATTAATTCAAAGTTAATTTTCAGTGGAATCATTGCCATTATTCATTTTTGAGTGGTATTATATGAATATGAGGAAAACAACCAATCTTTATAGAAAGAAAAATATTTTAAAACAGAAGCCTAAAGAAAAAACAAAGTCCTTTCAAAATAAATCTCCAAGCTACATGTTTAGAAAAAATACCAGTGAGGCTTCATCTTTTACATCTGCGTTTACACAAATATGAATTATTCTCTTATAAAGAGAGAATCAGATTGACCAAACTCTCTTTAATAAAATCATCTCTCTTGAAAATCCACTTATTATCAAAATGGAAAGCAATTTAAAATCTAGCCATTAACCTCTACCACTTATGTAAAAACAGATTTATTAGAATAGGCGAGAAATATCATTTTAGTAATTTACACTATAAATATTTCAAAATAAAAATATTACCCTTCATTTATTACAAAGGAAAGTGAATATGTCAAAACTCACTCACATTTAATTTTAATGGCAAGATGTTCAGATAATTACACCTTATAGAAAGACCCAAATTTGCAATTAAGTTCAAATAGATCTGACATTAGGTAAATTAAACTGCAGATCTCTTTTAAATAACTTATGTGCTCATTTTTACTTGAATAGTCCTAAAATCCACCGGCTTAGGTTAATGTATTAAAATAGTATCTTGCCAATGTCTTCCAGACTCTCAAAAGAACTGAGCAAGGAGAGAAGAAAATGGCATTGATTTTGATTTTATGGGAGTTGGAAATAGATATATCCTAGTTAGAAATGTATTCTGAATCAAAATATCAATGTACATGTAATTTAAACAACATTGAAAGGGAAGATTTGTAACCTTTTTGCAACAATAGAGCCATGTAATTTTTATTCTTTTAACTATATAAATAATGTTTATAGTCAGTAACTAATTTTTATTTTCATACTCAGTTCTTTTAAAGTCTTTTTTGTTTTAGTTTTTGTATAATCTATGCAATTTACTCATCCTAAAGTTATCAAACACTAATCCAAATGTTTCCAACTTGGGAATATTTCTACCAACATGCAAACGTCCTAAAGTAGTAATTAAACTAAGCATTTAAAGGTTCAAATTAATATATTCCATTTATGTTGGTTAAAGCATTGACCCGTTTGTTGTCTAAGAAATAATGAGAAAATTTGCTATTATTTCTAATAACAAATGATCCATGAACTTAAGAAGTACAAAGGTCTTCTTCAATTTCCAGTCTCTTGGAGCTTTAAAAATGTTGATATGGGGCAGTGCCTGTGGCTCAGTGGGTAGGGTGCTGGCCGCGTATATCAAGGGTGGTGGGTTCGAATCCGACCCTGGCCAAACTGCACCAAAAAATAATAGTGCGTTATGGCAGGTGCTTGTAGTCCCAGCTACTCGGGAGGCTGAGGCAAGAGAATCACCTAAGTACAGGAGTTGGAGGTTGCTGTGAGCTGTGATGCCACAGCATTCTACCAAGGGCAATAAAGTGAGACTCTGTCTTATACAAAATTAAAAAAAGAAGTGTTGATATGGACTTTGCAATCCTCAAGGGCATCCCCTACTGTGTTTGGCACAGATGACAGCCCCCTCCATCTCCACCTTTTATCACCTTTCCTAGTGTCTCTTCTAGTTTGGGAGTGCTGGCCTGGAATATAAGAGATGCAGGAATCAAGAACAGATTATCTAGTGAAAAGTTGGAAGGGTATTCGGCTATGATGGAGGGAAGGGCACAACTGGTATTCAAAGGTGATCAGCACTGATTTTGATTCAAGCCATCTCAACAATGTCTACCGAATACGTATCATTTGCATAGAGTTAACTAAGCATCATTGTGAAAAGACATCAGAGAATCGTTAGAGAAAATACAAACATAAATTCGAGGAACTTACATTATAGCAAAGCATGTGGTTCAGAGATTCGAAAGTGAATTTAAGGGCCAGTTAAACCATCTCCCCTGGTGTGAAGATAAAATGCAAACACAATATCGGAGACTAAGACGAGACATTCTTCAATTCAGTTCCCACATATGGGGCATGGCAGAAAAACAACGGTAAACACGATCATGTGATCTGAAATTACTTTAGTCATTCTTATTTTAGCAATGTTAAAAAATACAGAGTCTGGCTCCTCCTTTAAGTAATACCACCATCAAGGAAAAAGATAATTTTTAAAATTATAAACTCAGAACATAAATTTTATTTAAAAATGTATCTAATTCTTAATGTGCATATATTAGGACTCTGGGAAAAATTATATCATAGAGCAGAAAATACAGAGTAAACCTAAAGCTAAAGAGAGCTTGAAGTAAAAGTTTAAAGGAGGTATCATCAAACTTTAAGTAGACCTTTTTCTGGCCTGGCTAAATTACTACATTTCTTGGTGCTGTTTGCTCCTCATAGCAATTGAAAGCATATGTAATTTAACATCAGGCCTCAATCCTTTAATAACTGTCTTTAAAATACCTAACATGGATTACCTATCTGCAAATCTGCTTCCCATGCAGAATGTGACAGCATTATGGAAATTGTTAGTTCAGTGAAGATGGCACGTACCAAAGAGAACTACATCTGCACCCTGTAAGATTGTACCAAACATTGGAAGTAATCTTTCAGCATTTATAATACTGCAAAATGCATAATTAAGATTAAGGGCTCATTCTAACCTTTATTGCAGAGTATGAATCTGGGAGGTAGGTGAGCTGCAACCGGAACTATAAAGTATCATGCTAAAGTTGCATCTTTTAAATTACATGAAGTTGGTCCTATCACATAGATGTATATTTTCCATATTTATTAGATTTAGCAGATAATCACATATTGAAT
Source organism: Perodicticus potto (assembly GCA_963574655.1). Taxonomy (NCBI): domain Eukaryota; kingdom Metazoa; phylum Chordata; class Mammalia; order Primates; family Lorisidae; genus Perodicticus; species Perodicticus potto. Next base: position 9,518 of record CAUYRH010017576.1, read on the forward strand.
GAAAATAAAGTAGTGAATGAAAGATTCAAAGTTGGAAATCTGAGTATATATTTGGTTTAATTCTTTTATTCTAATTTGCAATTATAAGACTTTTGGTAACAAAATATATATCCAACCGAGCAGAAGTAATCTACATTCCAATGTATTTATATAGTTAGTATTTACAAATTATAAGTTTCAAATAGATTCATGGGGACTATATTGTTATCTAGATCTACAAACCTTTAAAAGATTAACAGTATGTGTGAATTTACAAATACAAATGCCAGTAAACCAAGAATACCACCTGAATTAGATTTATAAGGCTAAACTCTAAGGAAGGCTTTGCTGATATATGAAACCAAATCATGTTGGGAATTTGATCAGAAATTGAACATATTGGAGTCTAATTAGCACTCACAAAGCACATATTAATCTGATTGATTTTTGTTATGTTTCAATCTAAGAGTGGTTCAAAATTACACAGAGAAATTGCTTCAAACAGTGTTTTTACTTATAGTTTATCAAAATAACAAAGCAAATTTTAAAGGAATATAATTTTAAATTGTCTTTCCAAGAAATTTTGCCAAATTAGAGTAGAATAAAAATATTCCATATTTGGTTTTTCTGATAATTAAAAAGAATGCCAAAATAGGGAGGCAGCCAAATTAATGCTATTGGTTCTTTATGTATCTACTTGGTGAAAAAAGATTGTTTTCTCTAATTTTTGATAACTTTGGTGGCAAATCAAATGGAAGCAAGCAAGACTCTAATTGCTACTCATAAAGAAAGCACTTTTCTGCTCTTAATTTTCAATTTCAAACGAAAAAAATGACAAATCATAAATTTTCTACTGCATATCCATGTTGAGTGATAATCACACTGTATTATGCTGGTATCAGACAGAAGGGATTAAAGAAGGATGTCCATGACCACGTAAGGATAGATTAAGGAACTTTTTTTAAACTCAAAAGCCAGCATCTTAGTATAGATTAAGAATTCTTAAAAATCTTACTGGATTAGGTGGACAGTCTTTCCTTCTCACTGCCTAAAACACAGACCTATGCCTCCAGTTATCCCACAGAGAACACCAGGATGGTACATGGCAGAGCCCAGTCAAGAAAAACCTGGTGGATGCCTACTCTGCTTATTGTACCCAGCAGAGGTTCTTGGAAAGAAGCTATATCCGTGTTTGGCTATTGCTATGTTCACAGCAGGGACGTCATATCGATATTGAACCATTAGCAATGACCTCTGAACTGATATATAACGTCACAGTTATAGAAGTAAAGTGGAGAGAATATAATCTTGGCCTCTGAATTAAAGATGAAAAACAAGCCACAGCTTCCTCATAGAGCAAGAAAAATCACATTTGGGGGTTATTTCCTTGTTTCGATTAACATCTACTTTGAAAAAGCACTTCTTTTAAAATCTCATTTCAATAATGGAACCATCTATACTTAGAAAAGGGAAAAAAAAGGGAAATTAGCTAACTTCAATGGAGAGATGAATTTAAGGTATAATGCATGCTATAGATTTCTAGTACATTTACCTATTTTCCACTCCTAACATTTTAACTCTCTAATACCCAACAAGTAGAAATAGTTTCTTACGTACCTGTCTATCCTTTCGTTATGGGTGATGGGCTATTCTTATTAAATGTGAGTCAATCAGATTTCATCAAATGTGGTGATTGGGATCTTCGCTTAAGGAAACATGGAAATGTGAGAAGCAGAAATCCGACCCTCATGATCTTTCCCACGTTAACCTCAGTCAAAACGTCAAACATCAGAGCTGGGCTACTCGTGCTTTCCTGAATCTGACCGTTTAATTAGTTGGTTTCCATCAGTTAAATAAAAAGAAGTTGAGTTAAGTTTAAAAAACAATTTTAGAAATAGCAAAACAAAACACAAAACCTTGCTGAATGGGTTTTGTGACTTGGATATTTTTGTGTAATATAATACCCTTAATCTGCGAAGAGACTCTTGTTCATTTCCTTCTCCAAGGTCATCATCCATGATTATGTATTTTTTAGAAGAAATATTCATTTTTTCTAATATAGCACAGGGAAATGAGCAGAAAGATTAATCAAAATCTTCATTTCTTAAAAATATTATAGTATCATCGCTTTTATAATGACCTAGGAATACTATATTTACTAAATGGCAATATAGCTTAATGAGTCAGTCCTGATCCTTACAGCCAGATACATCTGGATTCAAATTTTGATTTTTCGCAGAATGTTTCGTCATAGATTAAATGGGCATAAAAATAATACCTATCTTAGAGAGTTATTTTAAAAACTAAATGAGATATAATACATGTGAGTCATTTGGATTGCCCTGGATCAAAGTCAATCTTCAATAAAGTTAGTCATTACTATTAATATGCTAGAACACTGCCGATAAAGATATACTTTGGAAACTTACTCTTAATTTAAAGAAATAGTAAAATAGTTTAATGAAAATTGTACTTTTATAAAATCATAATTTTATATTAGGTGACTTATTTGGAGTTAAGTCCAAATTCCTTAGTGGACATTGAATCATAGCACTTAGTAAAATTAATGTATTAATTCATTTACTTATATTGAAAGGCAGGCCTAAAGGCATTGAGTAATTTATATATATAGTATACTCAGAAGTATTATGAGGAATACTAAATATGGATTGATTGATTGCTTATCAATGGATAGACACTGTCATAAACAATTTACATAAAATATCTCATTTAATTCTCACGCAACACCTGTAAAGAGATAACTATAGTATTATAGTTTTCATATTACAGGTGAGAGATTTGAGTTTCTTGGACATCAAATAACTTGCCAAATACATTTGTTTTGGGCTGATTCCATCAAAATTAGCTACATTTATTAGTAAGTGGTATGTTTTCATATAAAAATATAAAATGTCATACTTATGACTTTATGTATATCTTAAACCACAAGAAACCAGAAAACTCTCTCTGAATCACTGAAGCAAATTTTGAAACTTCTGAAAATTTACATAATATATGGTGTATTTCAAAGGAACTAAAAGAGAAAATCTGAAATGTTCCCAGGGCAAATAAATGAAAAAATTTCAAAGTGATGAATATCCTAAATACCCCAATTTTATCACTACACACTGTATGTATGTATGTATCAAATATCAATGTTACCCATACACATGTACAAATAGTATGTATTCATAAAAATAATTAAAATCTTAAAAATGTTTGGATAAGAAAGAAACAAACTGTGGTTAGATTTAGTGGCAACAAGTAAATATTATAGCTATCCTGTTTCTCTTTCATATTACAACAGATCCAGAAGTTTAAATTCAAATAAAAGTAAAAATGGATGACATAATTAGATTTATGATTAGTACATGTATACTATCTTTTGATTTTTAATGTTTTAAAAACATTCCAAATTTATTTGTATTTAAAAACATTACATGTGTGAGTGTATCTGCCGGGTCTGAGCGTATTTGTTTGTATGTTCCCAAGTTTGTCTTTGTAAACACTGAGCATGTAGTGTATGTAGAGAGGCAAAGAAACAGCAGCAAAAAATTGGCTGCGACCTCGGACTAGGAGTCATTAACAACTTCACCTGCTCTCCCCTCTGTCCTCTTTTAAGTGTAACTTAGGATGGAGCCACTTGGCAGACGTCCGAACACTCTTGGATGCAGTCATCAAAAATGAAAACTCTCAGCATCGCTTGCACGATGCAGTGCAGGGAAATGAATTTTATTACAGGCATTTAGTCATAAATGCCCCTTCATACATGCTGAGCCCACAGTGTTGCCAACAAGCTGGCGAGTAACCTGCACCAGTGCACATAACGCTTGACCTTCCACGCAAGGTCATTTCGTGAGAGCAAAGCCATTCTTCACGGGGGTTTGCTGTTTCTCCATTGACTTAAATGCTCGTCCAAGAACCACGGGTTCTCTCATTGAAGGACTGGGTCAGTATTCTCTTTCCACTACCCATTCCTTTTGCTCCAAATTTGATATTACATAGCCCTTTTATGATGTAAAAAAAGAGTCCATAAAATAAACCTCTCCCTCTACTATCCACACTCTTGCATTTATTCCAGCCCAACAGAAGGGCACAGTCCATCACACCTCAGGCCCGTCTCGTGTCCTGTTTGCCCATTGGCAGGAGTCGCTCACCTGACACTTCTCTGTTCTATTCTGTAGCCAGTCCTGAAAACTGCCAATATTTTTTTTTCTAAAACTTCAGTTTGAAAATATCATTGCTCTATGCAGAAAGAATTTCTAGCTTTCTACAGTTTACTATAAAACTAAATAATCGTTAGCCTAGTATTGAAAGCATGTCACACTTATCCAAGGACTCTTTTCCGACTGTTCTTTACTTTCCTACTCATAAACCTTCCCCTCTATGCTGTACAATTTGACATTTCTTGAATGCAAGAGGCTTAGTCCTGTTTCTCTTTTATATTACAACAGATCCAGAAAGAGGGTCCTCCCTCCCTCTTCACAAATCACATCCATATGTAAAAGACAAATGCCAATTCCAATTCTTTGCCTTTGTGTAAGTGGAAGTTATCTTTTCTTCTTCAATATTCCAATAGAAGATATTCTGCATCTCTTATAAAGCATTTAACACTAAATTGCACATGAACTTTATGGCCACCCTATATATACTGCATCGAATAACATATTGTGTCCATCCTATTTGCAGGAAGCTTATCCCATAATTCAATAATAAAATATATTAAGGAGCTTGTTCTATGATAATCTTCTCGCCAGTGGTCTTAAAAATTTTTAAGGTACTTGCACATCCCATGTGAAAAATCTTGAGTATGCACTGTAACATATATTGACTTTTAAATTATATGTGTATTTCTACTGCATGAACAAACTGTAGTCATTGTAACGTGCATATAAATACAGAAATTTTTAAAATGGACAAGGACAAATGAACGGAAGTAGAAGTTCTGCCAAGTGGCTCCATCCTAAGTTACATTTAATATTTCTTTTTACTGAGAGAGATGCCCCTGACTTTCGGGACCACTTTTTTTGGATACAGTAGTATAAAAAATAATCAAACACTTTCCACAGTCTTAATCATCTTATAAGCCAGGGCCAGGGATCTTATAAAAAATTAAATGAAACACAATTTCTTAAGCTCATAATAGATTCATAATTTTATGTCTTTGGAGTCTACTATAGACCCTAAAACAGCATTACTTGTACATAATCGATATCTAATCAAGGTGTTTTCAAATGAATGAAGATTACTGGGCTTTTGCCTAGATGTTTTGCCTAAAGGCAGTTTGGTTTATTACCCGAACAGAGTTACAATTTGTATTTTTACGGTTCTTTACAAATAAAAACATGATGGTCTATCCTCTGAACATCACGAGAGTTGTATGAGAGAAACTCGGTCGCAGAGCATCGTTTTTAGGCGAATTGCTCTAATGTCCCTAATGTGCCAGGAATTATTCTAGGTACTAATGACACACCAGTGAATAAATAACTTATGGGGTTTACATCTCTGTGGGATGGGTGGGCAATAAAGAAGGAGAAAATAAATTGACATTATATTTTCAAACAATGTGAGTGTTAAGGGTGCGATGGTCAAAAAGCCTGAGGGTGGTCAAAAAGGGTCTTTGGGGTCAGGGCACTTGAGCCAACCTTGAACCAAGAGAGCGAAGCAACTAAGTGAATAGCAGAGGAATGAGCCTTTATGGGAAATGACACAGGGATACGGAAGTAGGAGTAAGGTTCGAGTGTTTGAGTTTTTTTTAGTCTTTCCTGCAACGTCCTAGGTGCATTTATGACCATTGCATTATCCTCTAGGTATTAAAGGAAAAATCCTGCTGGCTAATAATATAGCTGGGGGAGGGAGTGAGCATGAGAGAATAGTAAGAATTTCAATCAGCAGCTCTAAATCAGACAGATTGGGGTCTATTAGCTGTCAGCTCTATGACTTTAAAAAAGTTACACATAGGCAAAACATTAGTCAAATACTTTCCCCCCCTTCTGCTCTGTATGTGAGATCACCTTAAGCTGAACTCTCTAGATAATTTTCCTGGTAATCTGGTAAGAGTTGGAATGTTGACATTGTTACTGGGTCATATTTCTTATGGTAAAAACAGACATGCCCAGGAGATTCTGCATGTAAATTATTGGCAAGAGATATTAGTTCCTGTGGTCACGAGGCTTCTAGCCCAGGGATACCCCCACAGGTGTCCAAGTGAGTCTTATTTCCTTGCACCTGAATTGCCATGTGAGAAGAAGTCTCCTAAACTCCTGCAAGGAGCCCCACTGAGCAGGAATCCCGGGTGCGACAACCCATGTCCTTCTCAGTACATTGGCACCAGCGTAGCCTGTAGTAGCTCTCTGACTCTGAAGCTTTGGCCTCTGGTGGCCACTGCATGCCAAATCTCCATTTTCTCACAAATAATAACAATGGCTGTTCTGAAGATTAAATAAAGTATAGCACTTCAGCTTAATGCTCTAGTGGAGCATAACCAGCAATCAAACAATTCTGTGACTGTGAGTTATTTTTATTATTTGCCTTATCATGCATTTGCATCTGAGAAAACGTCAACCCCAGAGAGATAACTATCTTAGGCGAAATAGCTGGGAAATATCAGAGTGAAGGCTCCAGACCCTCTCCGCCATCCTAATTGAGATATACATTATGTAACATTTTTGTACCATTAGTTTAAAGCCTTCTGGGCTTTTGATTAGTCTGCATACACAGAATAGTCAAATATTCTGTGTATGCAGACTACAGAAATGGTTGAAATCTTAGAAGTGTTCCTGCCTGTTAATCTAAAACTGAACTAACAAAGGGTTTAGGAGAGTCAATCCGAGGAGATCAAGAAACATCATCTGTTTCACCTTCCTCTCTTTCAATCTCCATCCTCTACATCATTGACAGCCTACTGTTCTTTCTAAGGCTGCACCTGAGCCTTCAGGTTAAAGGAAAAAATGAGGCTCTCGCCAATGTACTCAGCCCTAATATGAAGCTAATATATAGCTTTCATATGAAGGCTAAAACCCAATTATAGCACAAGAATACAGGGAAAAGGGAAAGGGAGGGGAGGGGGGAGGATCGGTGGAGGAAGGGCAATTGGTGGGATCACACCTACGGTGCATCTTAACAGGGTACTGGTGAAACTTATTAAATGTAGAATATCAGTGTCTTC